>NDXB01015981.1:55358-130785 GCA_002631895.1 Agapornis roseicollis
CCCCCCCCCCCCCGCCGGTCCATACCGGGTGCATGTTGATGAGCCAGCCCGTCCGCTCGCCGGGCTCCGCTGGTCGCTCGAAGCCGAACAGCGCGTCCAGCCGATCGGTGCGCTGCGATCGCTCCAGGCGCTTGAGAGCGGACAGAGCGGGGCCATCGTCCCTGCCAGCCGCCGCACCGTCAGCCCCCGCAGCAGGTCCCCAGGGCCCGTCAGGCCGCCGGCCCCTCCGCGCTCCCTCGGGGTCCCCGCCGCCCCGCAGCACCATCAGGATCCGGCCTGGCCTCCCCCAACCCTCCACCGCGGGAAGAATTTCCCGCGCTGAGCCTTGTTCCCGCGAGAGAGAACACCCCCCACGCCCCGCCCCGCAGAGAGAGAACCAATCAGAAGGAGGCCCCGCCTCCCTCGCAAGCATCTCCCACCGGCGCTCCCCGCCACGCCCCCTGCGCTGCCGGAGAGGAGCCGGCGTGGCCGCGCTCGCCCCTGCCGCAGGGATCCCCCGGGCCCCCCTGCCCGGCAGCTGGAGCCCGGGGACCCTCAGTCGTGGCCAGGCCCGGGCTGCGGCTGCCGCTGTCCCCGCTGCGGGTTCACCCTGCAGAGGAGTTGAGCGCTTGTCCCGGGGACACACGCACGGACATACGGGAACCGGACACACAGGCGGCCCCCGGCTGCCGCTGTCAGACCCACACCCCCGCCTCACCTCACACACCAGTACAGTGCCCTCCTGTTCGCGGGTGGCAGAGGCAGGAGGTCACTGGTGTCGGAGAAGTGTCACAGAATCAACCAGGCTGGAAAAGCCGTTTCAGCTCATGCAGTCCAGCCGTTCTCCAACACTGCCATGGCCACGACTGCCCCATGGCACTGAGGGATCGTCTCCACGCCGTGTGAACCCTTGCAGGGACGGTGCCTTCAGCCCTGCCCTGGGCAGCCTGTTCAATGCGTGAGCAGGCGCTGTGTGAGTGCAGGTACACACCCATTCAGGGTTCACAAGCACACACACCTGGGGTTCCCTTAAGCACCAGCACAGCCCCTCAGTTTCCCTGGCACCTCCGCCTGCACCCAATGCTCCCACCCACCAAGGATCCTGGCCTCACCACCTGATCCAGGTTGAATTTCCGTGGTGAATGCACAACTTCCCCCACACCCGGTGTTGGGGGGGATGCTCTGGTCCCCGCCCAGACACACGGGCTGTGACACACGATTCAGATCCAGCTGCACAGAGCCACCCATTTGTATCACGCTGGTCCCCTCCAGTAGTGAGTTTTGGGAATACCATTCCCACCCCGTGGCCGGAGGTAGAAGACCCCTTTCTCACGGCAGCAGGTGACACCAAATCCCCTGGTGCACACACAGGTCTCCTAGTAGGTGGCACCTGGTCCTTGCAGCACCCACTCAAACTCAGATCTCAGAGTGAGATGATGCAGAGAAATGATTACAAAAACGTTTAATATGAAAGTATAAAAAGCCAGGACAGACTGTGGTGACCAGCACAGGGCTCAGCCTGGTTTATAACCAAATGGCCCCTTTTAAAACACCTTTCTGCTTCACTCCGCTTTGTTCTTCCTGGTTCCCCTTCCCATCTGCATGGGTCCATTCCTGCACCCCTCCAAGCCTGTGTCCAAGTGTTGAGTCAGATTTTCCCTGAAGATGCATGAACCTGAATCTTAGAATCACGGAATGGTTTGGATTGGGAGGGACCTTAAAGCTCATCCAGTCCCAATGCCCTGCCATGGGCAGGGACAGCTTCCACTAGCGCAGGCTGCTCAAGAGTCTCTTCTGTTATTTTCTATGGCTCCTTTCAGAGCGGCTCCTCCACTTGCCAGCAGCTGCATACAGCTTTCAGAGAAGTAGGGCCCTGACTCAGGGGAGCAGACAGATCCAAGGTATTTATTGGCACTGGATTTGGAACCAAGGTCTCTTGTTCCAGCATCTTCTAACCAGTGGCTGTCATGACACTGCCTGCTGCTGGCAATAGAATCAGCCAAGCAATGCAGGCCTGGGACCAGGAGGCTCAGAGGGATTATTGCATTTTCCATCGTAACACTGGGATTCTGCACTTTAACTGCCCTTCCATTGCTTCCATAAGCTAAGCAACGGGAGCAAAAGCAGTTCCGCTTTTCCAGGTCTAGCTAGAATACTCCAGATCTGCAACAAGATATGGGTCTTTCAAACGGAGGATCCGGTAGAACTGTTCCTGAGACTCCAGACCCTTCTTCTCAATTAGATCCAGCAAAATTAGGTTCCTTCTTACTCTCGTCTTTTGGCTTTGCAGCTCCTCTTCTTCATCGCTATTGATGACATTTGCATTCCTCAAGTGCGGCAGAATGGTGAGCTGCCTCATCCTGGAGCAAAGTTTGGCCTTGTGCTTCTTCAGGAATGCTGCACCTAGCAGAGACCAAGCCTCCATTACTGTGCTGCAGCAGCCGAGTGCTGTGCTGCTGCATGTGGCATCCAAAGCCAGCGGACACCACGGCTGTGCACTCTGTCCCACAGCCTTGTGGCTCCATCCCTCCACCAACAAGGATGGGCAACAGCTGCAACAGCAGTGGAAGCACTGGAAGTAGGGCAAGGAACGAGGAATCAGTGGTGGGAGCACTGGAAGCAGAGCAAGGAGGGAGGACCAGTCTGCAGGGTCACCTGCACCATGCCACTTTACCTATCAGCATGGCACAGAGTGTGCTGCCAGCAATGTGGGAACAACAGTTTGAGGTTGCAGCTTTGAAGGCTTCTTGTCTAGAAACTATCATAAAGATGGGAAGAAAGGCTGATACCTGCTTTAAACCAGAGACTGGTGAGCTCCAAAGAAATAGGTTTAGACTGTAGAAAGGTAGCTCTGAAAAACTGTACTGACCTGACACATTCCTCAAGGCAAAGGGAGAAGGATTAATATCACCTGAAAGTGAAAACAGAGAGATCACTGAAAATGCCATCACTGCAATGATGGTGCCCAGTCCTTCAAAACACCTTCCTCAGGTGCCAAATCCTCCACAAAGCTCTTGGCCATTTCTCCTACTGCTCCTGCCCATCTGTGCAGTACTCAGCTGTAGGTGTTCCTCTTGGGGGTGCCGGATCAGACCAGCAGAGAGGGGGCTCTCAAGGCATGACGAGCAGTTCCGAACCCTGTGCCTGAGAGGGGCTGCCTCTCACAGCTCCGCTGCCCACAGGGGACCCAGGGGTGGGTATTGCTGCGTGATGTTAATGGTGTGTGCAGTGGCTGCAGAGCTGACCCAGCCATGCAGGGGTGCATCTGGCCTTGCCTTAACCCAGAATGCTCTGGGCATTTTGTCACACACTGGTGTCGCACCCAGACAATCTGGAAGAGAAGTGGTGGCTGAACGTGCAGCCTTTAAAGATAGAATCACAGAATAGTTTGGGTTGGAAGGGACCTTCAAACCTCGTCCAGTCCAACCCCCCTACAAGGAGCAGGGACATCTTCAATTAGACCAAGTTCCCAGAACCACATCCAGCCTGGCCTTGAATGTCTCCAGGGATGGGGCACCCAACACCTCTCTGGGCAGCCTGTCTCACCACCCTCATGGTAACAAATGTCTTCCTCTCATTCATCCTCAATCTCCCCTTGCTCAGTTTAAAACTGTCACCCCTCATCCTTTATCACAACAGACTCTGTAAAAAGTCTCTCCCCATCTTTCTTATATGCTCCTTGTAAGTATTGAAGGTCACAATATGATCTCCCCAGAGTCTTCTCTCCAGGCTGGACAACCCCAACTACTTTAGCCTTTCTTCATAGGAGAGGTGCTCCAGCCCTTTGATGATTTGTGTATCCATCCTCTGGACCATCTCCAACAGGCCCATGGCTTTGCTGTACTGAGGACTCCAGAGCTGTGCATAGCCTCCAGGTGTGGTCTCCCCAGAGCAGAGCAGAGCAGAGGGGCAGAATCACCTTCCTTGACCTGCTGCTCGTGCTTCTCTGGCTGCAGCTCAGGATACAATTGGCCTCTGGGCTGCAAATGCACAGTGCTGGCTCTTGTCCAACCCTTCATCCCCCGGTGCCTCCAAGTCTTTCTCCTCAGGGCTACTCTCAATCCCTCCATCCCCAGGCCTGTATTGATACCAGGGGTTGCCCCAACCCAGGGGCCAGGACCCTGCACTTGGCCTTGTTGAACCTCATGAGGTTCAAGATGCTGATTTTCACTGATGTTTACCTCCTCTGCATCTCACCGTGGTTGCACTGGGAGATCCACGGGTGTTCCTTACATTCATGGACTTATAAAAATAAGTCAGCCTTCTACATAAACAGTAGCCAAGAGAAGAGAGGCTGATGATGCTGTCATGGTCTCCTAAGCCCCAGGCATATGAAATTTCACCTTAAATTTGAAGCTCTGGTCTGATGTATATTGGGGTGTCCCTTCAGGTCCTTACATCCTCAGTGGCCTGTTTTTGCACACACATAGAAGTGTTTGCTTTTCCTGCAGGATGTGTGGACGACTGTGACCACAAAATATGTAAGGTCTCTTGGGTGATTCACCTCTGCTTTTGTTAAGATTTGCTCCTAGATGGACCTGCTGTTCCTACCTGGTCTCAGTGTTGCCCTCCAGATGTTGGTATTATCACGTGTGTTTGTCATAAGGAGCTCAATTTCCTCTACCATGTTCTTGATGTAGATCTCAACAAAGAGCTGCTGTTCCTTAGGACTCCTGTAACAAAATGGCAAGTGTGCCTGCAAAGACAATTAGCAAGTTGAATCTCACTGTGGGGAACTGCAGTGAATTCACAGATGTCATCCTGCATTTCCTGGCTGTACCAGCAAGAGAAAAGAGAAGGGAAGATGCATATGTAAGGGCTCTGATATGCTGTCAATCACACTAATTTTGGTTGGAAAAGACCTCTGGAGCATCTTATCTGACGCATCTCCTGAAGATGGACTGATGTCCAGTCTAGGTGTGCTGAGAAAGGGCTTTGTCTAGCTGAGCACTGAAAACCCCAGGATGCAGGGATGCAGCACCTTATAACCTGCTCTGATGGATGCATCTCCAACGGGTAATACATTTTTCCCAACATTCAGCCTGAACTTCCCAGGTTGCAACTTATGGCTTCTACTGCTTTTACCTGACACTGCCAAGAGCGTGGCTCTGTCATCTTTAAAACTGCTCTCCGGGGCTTTGGGGTGTGCTCTGCAGTCTTTCTGGGGATGTATATCATGAAGTATCTTTGCCACTTTGAAACAGTACAGCTCCCTGCACCCCTGCCTCTGAGACCAAGCAAGACAGGTTCTGGCAGCAGAGTATGGCTGAAGACAGAGCCTTCTGGCACCTTCTAATTCACTGGGGAGAAAAAAAAAATAGGGAGGGAACAACCCCACTTACTTACTGGTGTTATCACCACCGAATCTGGTACTGTAGTGGTCACTTGGTAAATGCAGCCAAAGAACAGAGGGCTGACTGGAGGAGGCTTGGGAATAAGCTTTGTATCCCAGTCCTTTTCTTGGTTTTCTATGGCCTGTAAAATCAAGCATGGGTTTTGAGAGAGAAAACAAAAATGCCAGAAGGGCTGTGACCTGGAGCTGGTCCTGGGGAATCCAAGAAGAGATTGACCAAGTCAGAACTGACCAGCAGGTGTGTGTCATGGGCAGTGCTGTGCTTCAGGAAGGCAGGAAGCTCCCGTGTGCAGGCAGAAAGCTCCTGTGTGCAGGCAGGAACATGGGCAGGGTGATGCAAAGTCTCTCTGACATACGGTAGGGGCTTGCAGGCAGCAGAAGAGCTGGTGAGCAGCCACCTAGTGCTGTGCCTGGCAGTGGTTCCAAGTCCTACATCTGCTCCGTGTTTGCAGAGCATCCTGTGCCATGGCTTTGCTTGTGCTATGACATACTGCCCCAGCCAAAAACCTGGAGGCATTTGTGAAAGAGAGTGGGGTAGGCAGGAGCAAGGATGCTGTCCTGCAGTGGGAGATGGGGGCACAGGGCTGTGTGTGAATCAGAGGCAGCAAACCTGGGAGGCATCTCTACTTATCAAATCCAGCCCCTTCTACTGCAGACATTCAGATGTCTTGACCCAGTCAAGCTCCCTCTGTCTTACCTGCTTCACAGAGTTGTCATCTGGGATCAGGTAGAAGTGAAAAGTTGTATCTGCAGCCCCGAGCTGCTGGTAGATCAGCACCAAAGAATGCATAGGAAATGAATTTAAGGTTGAACGTAACTTCCTCCATAGCACCCCAAGCAGTGAGAAGCTGGGATTCCTCAGGACAGCAGAGAATGCATCCACCCTGGTTGGTTTCTCCAGGTTCATCTTCTCAGATTTAAAATGGGCAATGGAGCATAGGTCGGTGTCTGCACCTTCTGTGAGGGACAGCAAAGGTAAGAAGGTTCTGTTTAGTTGTTCTGGCACCCTCTTAGGCTGTCAGGCTTGAGCAACAGAAAGGGGACATATACCCACACATGATTACATGCTCTGCTTTTAGTCCTAGGTGTGCCCTGGGCTTTTGGACTTTGGCAGGGAGCTGCAGGCCCAGCAACCTGAAGATCTGAACTCTAATGACAGCTCTTTGCTCAGAGGGAAGAGAGAATTTGGCACTTCTGGAGAGATGTCCTGGGGGGCACAAGCAGAGGGGTAGTGCATTGGGATGCCAAGGTCCCTGTGGCTGCTGTACCTGCGAGGCAGATGAAGTGAGGGAGATGCACCTCCTGCACAACCCCGGGCTGCACCCTGATGTGGAAGAGGGGTCCGGCAGGAGCCCACATTTCCTCATCGGCCTCGCTGAGGTGTCTGCTCCAGGTGGCATATCTGTAGGCAATGGTCACTGCTG
This sequence comes from Agapornis roseicollis, assembly GCA_002631895.1. Lineage (NCBI taxonomy): Eukaryota > Metazoa > Chordata > Aves > Psittaciformes > Psittacidae > Agapornis > Agapornis roseicollis. The sequence goes on from NDXB01015981.1 coordinate 62,115, forward strand.
ACTTCACCTTAAAGCCAAGGCCTGTGATGGAGCACTGGAAGATGCCTGCACCAGGGAGGTGAGCTCTGCAGGTAGAAGAGATGACAGGATCATGCCACTGGGGACAGGGCTGTTGGAAATGCTCCATTTTCCCCCCGTAGCACTTACTGATACATGGTGCGGCGCTTCCAAGCCTCTTGGATTCTCTCTGGCATCACATGTGGAAGATCCTGCAACACAAGTGTGGCCAGTTTGGGTCTGAATGGGGTATTGCACTGGGATTGACAGTGAAGCACGGTGCAGCTTGGAGTGGGAGCTCAGTGCCTGTGCCTGGTGCCCGGAAAGGCATTGCTCTCACCATTGACAAGTCCAGAAAAATCAGTAACTGGCAGCCCCTCTGCTCTGGGATCCAAAAGGAGCACTGGCCATTTCTGAGCCGTGTGACCCTTTTAATACACGCAGATCCCTGCAGCAGTGCCCAAGAGACATCACAGCCCCACCTGGGTAGATGCCACTGGGCTGAGGAAGGCATTGGCTAGTCCATGGAGTAATAGGACACACAGCTCCCAGAGCTCCAAATGATATGTTTCACCTACTGAGTTTTAGGAAGCATTTTGCAAATAGAAATTCAGGGTAGGAAAGCTGCTGTCTCCTGAGAGAAAATGTGTGCTGTTGACTTCCTTGTGAGTGAACCTGGGCTATTCCCTCTCTGCCATCATGTATCAGCAGAGAGGACTGTGGCCACAGGCAGCTGGAAAGTTTAGCAGTGAGAATAACTACAGGATGTAAGCAAGTGGGATTTGTCTTTCTGCACACTTGGAAACTGGGGCAGTGCATGGTGGGTTAGCACAGCAAAAGGGGCTGGACTCTCCTGGAGGATGAGGAATTGCTGAGTTACTGGTTGTGAAGGTGCACCCGGTGGCAGGCTGTGCCTGGCTCCTTCTGTGCCACTCCTGCTGGTGTGACCTGCAAAGCCCTTACCTCTCTGATGCACCTACAGCAGTTTCCCTGCAGTGGTGGGTCTGGGTCTGGATCCGGCTCCAGCTCCAGCTCATCATCGCTCTCCTGCAGAGGGAAACACAGAGAAAAGCTCTTGCACGCTGTATTTGTCTCCTCCAGCCGTGCTTGCTGCCGAAGGAGATGTCTGAGAACATGAGCAACATGCCCAGTGCCAGCTAGTGCTAGACCTGCTCCCACCTCCTGCAGAGAGGAAACAGGCTGATACCTGAGCTGTGCCCACCTGGCCTGTGAGCTCCATCTCCTGGGCCTGAGGGCAGCACCCACCAGCTCCTCACGCCCAGTGGAGTAGTGATGGGCAGCTCTGGAGCCCCCAGCCACAGGGCTGGCCAAGAGCCTGTGCCTTCCTCCCCATCCCCGCATGCTCCTCACCCAGCCTTGGGCATCACATCTTGCAGGACCTCACCTCTGAGCTCTCCAAGGCTTCATCTCTCAGAGGTTTGTAACGGCTTGCTACGCGTGTCTTTAGGACTGGAAGAACAGGAAGACACTGTCAGTTTTGCCTCATGTTTGGGAGAAGAAGGCATCCTCAAGTAGCCTTCACCCTGCCTTTCCAAACCCATCAGCCACATTGGTCCCCTCATCACATGCTCCCACATCTACTGCATCTTTTGCATCCTCCTCCACAAACCGTGGCAGGGACATGCCCAGCACAAGGCAGTGAGGAGGTGTTACACTCACCACTCTGCAGCTCCACCACCCCCACTGCACTAAGCTGTCAGTGAGGACCTGGGCATGACCTTACCTGAAAATTCAGGATCCAGCTCTTCCCCATGACCTTGCACTGAAGCTGACAGAAAGCAGAGGAGAGCTCAGGACCAACAGAATATCCAGAGGGGTTTCCTATCCTCTGCTTGTCCTCCCCCTCTTCATGTCTTTACTGTCAAACCTCTTCCTGCTCGTTTGTGCCCTGTCCCAGGACAGGCAGGCACTGTGCGGCCAAGAACGCGCTCCCAGCCTCCTTATCACTCCCCATTGCCACACAAAGAGCAAATGTCTTGCTCAGCTTCCAGGAGCAGAGTCCTGCTCTCTCCTGCCCTCCTCCTCCATAGGGGCATTCCTGAGCCTTTGCCTTCCTCTCACCTCCCAGTGCATGTGTGCGATGGCAGCTCCCTGGTGCACAGAGAGGAGCAGCCTTGCCCCCTCCTTCCTGCCTGCAGTCCTGATGAGGTCCCTCCTCTGGAGACCCCTCAGTCTGCTTCTGCTTGCCCCTCCACTGCCTCCAAACAGATCATCTACATCCCCAGGCCACCCTGCACTCACACTTTAGGTTACAGAACAGAAGGCAGTTGGGCTTGATTTCACAGTGTCAGCTTGTCTGTAATTATAGAACAACTTCTAACATTCTGGGGACATGATGGAGTCCTACGCATCCATCTTAACCGGAAGCTTCTACAGAGTCATCCAGAGACACTGGCACTGAAAGCGTTTTGCCCCATGGAGTCTTAATGAAGACACTAAACTCACTGAACTCACCAGCACCGCGGGTTAAGGGCCCATCGCCCTCCTTGGGGTCTCTTTCAGCCATCACAGAACTCCAAGGCTCCTTGTTTCCTCGCCAGATCCTGGCTTCCTTGCTTCCCTACGAAACCGAAAGTGCCGGGTGACATCAGGGCTGAGCAAAGCAGCGTCATGCCCCGGCTGAGCCCTCCTCCTCCAGCTGCACCTCGCTGCCTCCTGCCTGCGCTGGCTTTCCTCCCTGGGCTGCTCCATTCACACGACCTCTCCCTTGTTACCTTCCCTTTCCCCTTCTCCCCCACCAGCCTCTCTTCTGGGATTTCCTTTTGTGGGGAAGGCATTTTCCCAAGGGAATGGTGCAGCAGAGGCATTGATCCACCTGGAAAGCAGGTCCGAGGATGCCAGAGAGTCCCCACTGCGTTTCCAGGTCACCCCAACACCTGCCCTTTCTCCCAGGCCTGCCTTTTCTGCCAGCCCTGAGTGTGCCCGGGCTGGGCAGGACGTGGCTCTGCCTGCCCCAGGCTGCAGGAGTCCAGCCCGTCCTGTCCTTGAGGCAGTGAGGGGGGTGAGAGCGCCACGAGGCAGGGCCAGCGGCATAGTGGGCAACCCAGGGGCCGGGCAGGAGGGGTCGTAAATGCCAGTGAGATCCAGAGCTCCCTCTGCCCCGGCAAAGGGGGAACAAGAACATTTCAGTGACGGATGCTGCGGTCCTGGCAGTGCCCAATGTGGGAGTGGTGGAATCAGCACCTAGACCCTAAAGTTGTACCACAAGAGAGCGGTAACAGGGGTATGCGCTGCCCAGTAGCTCTATATTTATCATGGAATCCCATCCTGGTCTGGGTTGGAAGGGACCTTAAAGCTCATCCAGTCCCAACCCCCTGCCACGGGCAGGGACACCTTCAACTAGAGCAGGTTGTTCCAAGCCCCGTCCAGCCTGGCCTTGAACACTTTCAGGTTGCAATATCTGGAATGCTGACACTCATCCAGATAGGGTATGACAGGGGAAGAGAACAGTTTGCGGGGAGAACAGTGACTTGCAGTCAGTCAGGAGCGGGAGGAGACCGCTGCGTCCGCGGGAGACCAGAGGAACGGGAATTCAGGAGGAAAAGGTGGAACCCGCGGCGCGGGCCGGGGCTGGGCACGTTACCCCGCTGAAAGCATCGCGTGCGCTGGGAGCCGGGCCAGCGGGAACCCCGAGCCCCGGCACCGGAGCCGGTGTCGTGTCCCGGGCCGAGGCCCCGCCCCGTCCCGCCCCGCCCCGGGGCAGGCCGCGCTCCCGGCCGCCGCACCGGCCCCAGCCTCGCCGCTGCTGCCCGGGTAAGCGCCGGGGGCGGTGGTGGAATCCGTGATGGAGAAAATCCCGGTGCGGGGCGGCTGCCGCATCCGTGCCTCCGGCCCGGTGCGGGTGGGGATCGGGGAGCGGGCGGTGGGAGCTGGGGTACCGGAGGGTGGCGGGGACTGCACCGGACCCGGAGGCTCCCCTGCGGGGCCGGGGCCGGGGCTGGGGCATGGGCGGCCGGCGGCGCCGCAGCCGTGCGGCTGAGCCGGTGAGACTCGCATTTCTTGAGATGCAGCAACGGCTTAAGAAATCCATGCAGCAAAGAACGGTCTCTGACGAGTGCTGGGGAAAAGTCGCGGGTCACCCGAGCCCCGGGTTCGGGGTCTTCCCCCTCCCCAGCGTGTTCTCCAAGCTTGCTTGTCGCTGATTTGGGGGCTGTGATTACGTCTGAGCAGAAAGAGCCTGGGTGTCAAAGCAGCGCTGGGGCACTGGCAGGATGCTACTTGCAGGTGCCTTGCTTGAGTAGTGGGGAAACAGCATTAGCAGAAGTGTGGGTCTTCTTTGAGAGGGAACATCCAGTTCCCAGTGCTATGGAAGCTGGAATTTGGTGGTGTGCTTCAGCTGTTAGTCTTGGAAAACACTGCCGCGATAAAGTCCTCTTGCATTGCTTGCAGCTTCTGTAGGAGCACGGGTTTTTCTTGTGCAACCCTGAACGGGTGGCGATAGCAGCGAGAGGACTTGGCTGCCTGGACCAGATGGAGACTTAAAACTCCTCTGTGTTGTGAAGTGTTTTGATTTTTTCATTAGGCACTCTACACCTGGGGAGCATGTTCAAGCCTTTGCACTTTCTGCTGCCATTGCTTTGAGATTTGAACGAAACTCCATGTTTAATTACCTCCAATCCAGCTTGCAGAGGACGTGTTTAGAGGGGTGGCAATGGCAGTGCTGCTGAATGCGCCTTTAACCTGGAGCCTGTGAGCTGCTGAAGCAGCAGCCAGTAAAATAATTGTGGTTAATTGTAGTCTGTCACAGTGCTCCCGCGGCGCTGCTCTGGGAGCCGGCAGCGCACGGTAAACGGCAGCTTCAGGACTCCCTGCGCTGCTGCTGACAAACTCCCGGTGACAAGGAGACAAGGTGAAGTGTGCCAGGACGTGCGCATCCATGGGGCTGTGAGGCAGTCTCGGCACTTTGCAGCATGAGTTTTGCTTCTGTTTCTTGGGGCCATCCCAAAGCAAATTACCTGGGAAAGCCAAACCCATCTTTGCTCCAGGGTGGTGCAAAGCAGCTCGGTGCCCACCAGGACGCAGCTGGAGAGGTGAAGGTCGGGTGGGAAGGGCTGTGCTGAGGAGGTGGCAGGGGCTGGGAGCCCTGGGTGGCACGGTGGTGGAGGGGCATGAGGGGAAGGAGGAGATCGGTGGGGCTCTGCTGGTGCTGGGGATCAGCAACTGAGGGACCCCTGGAGCAGTCAGGGCTGTTATGGAAACGGCACAAGACAGGGAGCAGGAGAGCTGAGCAGAGGGAAGGGGGAACTGGCTGGAGATCTGTGCAAGGGAAAGAAAGGGGGCGTAGAGCTGCAGAGATCAAGGGGAGGTTGCGGTGCCAGGGGCAGGAGAGAAGGGAGAAGGGCGTTCCAGGGCGCCAGCCCCCTTGGTTTTGGCTCATGTGCTGCGCAGGCAGGGTATGGGCAGCAGCGCACAGCATGTCCCTGCGAGCAGTGCGACTGTGTCCTGGGCACAATCCTCGAGGTGGAGGGACCAGAGGCAGTCACACTAGTGAGAGCGTTTCCCCGTGGCTGTGCAGGTGCCAGGCTGGGGTGCTGTGGGAGCCTTGTGTTCATCCTTCGTAGTGCAATTCCTGAAAAGAATTGTCAGCTTCAGGATGCAGACTGTGTTTTCACCCCAAATGATTTTACAATGCAAATTCTTCCTGCCCTGATCCCATCGTCCCCCATCACGCTCTTGCGTGACTTGACTGTCTTCCCACCGGCTTTTTCCAGCTTTTCTTGTGGCAGGCAAAGCCCGTGCACCTCCCCGGGTCAGAGCCGGGCTGCTGCTCGCTGCCTGGATAACAGAGCATGCTCCATGGGGCACTATTCTCCGGCCGTGCCTGGCTTGTGCTGAGTCCCACATCCAGAGAGACCTGCTTTTCTTGGCACCAGAGCCCAGCCTGTCCCGTGGATGAGGCGGTTTGACTCTCCTGAGCCAGTCCTTGCTCCTGATGCTGAACTGCAAAGTTCCTCTTCATGGTTGTGAGCTGTGGCAGCTTGGCCATGCCCTTGGTGTCAGAGCTCGAGGGGGACAGACCCCTGCATGGGCAGAAGGAGGCTGTGGGCAGCTCGGGGGGTCAGCAGCGACTGTAGTTGTTGGTGGAGTTGCTCTCTGCAGGACTGTGGAGGCAGCACAGAGAGCTATGGAGCAGCCATTCAGTGTGCCCACAGATAGACATGCTGGCCAGTGGGGCTGCACCCTTGGGATACTTAGATACTTTTATTAGTGTCCTTTGTGCACAGAGCAGCAGAAACTGTCGAGAATTGCTGAGGGGGTGGAAGTAAGAAGCATCACTGGTGGCTGGAGGTGCCCCACTGAGCAGAGATGGAGGAGAAGCGGGGCATGAAGCTGTGCACAGGGGAACCAAAGGTGAAACAGGAGCTGACCTTGAGGATGTGACAGAGGAGGATGGTCTGCATGTACTTGTCAGGGATGGGGGCAATGAAGGCCTAGGAGTGTGGTGGTGACCCACTGCAGAACTCTGGCAGTCACAGTGTGAGTCCAACCAGAGCAAATCCACAGAGCAGGAAGGGAAACCGGCAGCCCTTGTCTTAGGAGGGCACCAGGAGTATGAGCCTGGTGTGTGGTGGGTCAGGGCGCGTCAGAACCTGGCTGAGATGGAGCTACAGGTGATGGTGGGGCTGGGAGATGGGGTCCACTGCTCAGTTCCACTGCATGGGGTGAGGAGCAGGGTGGGAAATGGGGGCCCCGGGTCGCTGTGAGGTTCAGGACCCGATGGGCAGCAGCGGTGCCCTGTACCCAAGGCTCAGCGCCTGGGCTGCTGGCGGGAGGGGCTGCTCCTTGTGCTGGGCTCTGCTGGCTGCGCGCAGGGTCTGACCGACGGGGCTGCTGCTGGGGCTGCTCCCCGCTGGGCCTGGCGTTAAGGACAATATTTGCACGTACGAGAAGCGGCAGGGAGGCAGCTGCGGCAGAGGGGACGGGCTGGGCCAGGGGCAGGTATTGACAGAGCCAGGAGCAGCTCTGCCCCGCAAGCACGGACAGGACCGCCAGATGCTCTGAGCCTCCAGCCGTGTGCTCCTCCTGTGCTCTGCTTTTGGGTTGCAGCCTGCAGAGCTGGGTACCGCTGGCTGGCAGAGGCACAGTCCTCACTCTGCAGAGCAGGCAAGGCTGTTTGTCTGAACTCAAGCAAGTTTTCCAGGAGATGGAGAGCTACCTTGTGTCCTCTGGTGCTCATGGCATCGTGTGCTGGTAGGGGAGGAACCCAGAGTCACGGTGCCATGTGTGTCCTGCGTTCAGGCTTGTAGATAGGATAGAATCATAAAATCCCAGCCTGGTTTGTATAGGAAGGGACCTTAAAGCTCATCCATTTCCAATCCCCTGCCATGGGCAGGGACACCTTCCCCTAGAGCAGCTTGCTCCAAGCCTCATCCAACCTGGATAGTTCTGCTTTCTTGTCTTTGAAGATCAATTCTGTCCAGAATGAAGCCTTCAGGTGGAAAACAAGCCATGTGTGACAACTGGAGAGAGTCTCTCACCTGAGCAGCAAGTGTGGTAGAAAAAGACATTTGTGGTAGAAAAAGACATTTGTAGTAGAAAAAGACATTACTGATGGATATCAGAGGCCTTCCTAAGACTCCAGGTGCCCATTGGGATGCTATCCCTGAGTACAGACAGATACCTGCACTCCTTCTCCCAGCCCCAGGGCCTTCTCTCACACCTGGGTAGACTGTGGCAGCTGGTGAATCAAGCGTGCAGAGCACAAGGGTGTTGGTGAGACCCATTTTAGGTGTCCTTACACTGAGCAGGAAAGAACTGACTCGTATTGTGACAGGGACTCTTCAGAGACATCCACGAAGGATGTCCTGAGAGGAAAGTGCTGAGTTCTGCAAATGGTGGTAACATCGCTGTCAGTCCAAAAATCATCTGCAGTAACAGATAATGCTTCTGAAGGTCAAAGTTCTGGAGCAGAAGCAGGCACTTTTGCAGGCCACAGAACTAAGATACAGTAAGGAGATAATTTTATTGTATGCAGGGGCAGTCATAAACCAGCAGCTCCTTCTGAATGTGGATCTGTGGGACGCTGCCTGACGTGACCTCCACTACAAATCACTGAAAACCACACAAACAAAGCTGCCGCAGGGAAGGAAGGTGGAGACATCAGAGACACAGTGGGAGCCCAGGAGCAGAAGGACATTGCTGGCCAGAAATGGCCTCAGGAGTCTGGCCAGGGCCCGTACTCAGCACTGCAGGGGGAGGTGAAACCCCCCTTTTGTCCAACAAAAACAACAGGGAACTTGTGCTGGGCAAGAGGGGAAGGGGCAGGAAGAGCCCTCCCTGCTTCTCCCTCTGGTGGCACCCGAGGCTGGCCAGGACCAGGCAAGGAGCAGCTCAGGTCAGGATGATGCCTGTGAGAAGGGGAGGGTGCAGCCAGGAGCTCAGCAAGGGGATCTGGAGGAGCCAGGAGAGGCCACAGCCAATGTCTGTGCGCCAGCACCCCTTCCACAGCACGGGAATCATGGCTCTGCACCCCCTGAGCAGTGCTCTGTGCTCCCCATGGAGCGGCCTCTGGCTGACATCCCCAGCTGGAGCGAGCTTGGGTTGGCACACTGGCAGGTGCCCATGTCCCTGTGCATGGCTCAGGGCTCAGGCAGGTGTGAGGCTTCCAGGCAGGGAGCCAGGAATAGCCACGGCAGCAGAACAGATGATGGCTGTGAGATGGTGTAGCTGGATGGGATGGACCTCCGTGCCCAGGTGATGAAATGACAGTGTTTCAATAGACACAGACTGATGCTCAGGGGCAAAATACTAATTCTATCAGCAATGTACAATGTACTTGCAAACTTAACACACTAGCACTTGGGAAGGATTTCAGAGTCACAGCAGATGTATATCCCTTACCTGCACTAAAAACTTGTTGCCGTGTTGCAGCTTTACTGCTGTGCAGTGGAAGTGCTTGGGGTTAAGTAGTACTGGATTGGTTTCCACCTTTTTCCTGTTGGATTGTTCTTCCTCTGTCTTCTGTCTGGAAGCAGGGTGGTTTCTCTGGTTCTGTGCTCTTGGGCAGTGCTCTCTGTGGATGATGCTGGAGTCCTCTTTGGCAGACAGCCTGTTGCAGGGCTGATTCCCCATTCATGAGGGAGTTTTTAGAGTATGTTCCTCAGCACCACAACAATAACCTCATATTTTTGATACCTGCCTTCTTGTTGCCCTCTTCGAGCAGATGCTGAAGCTGTTCCCTTACAGCTGTGAAGCACAAAGTGCTGTTTACCTCAGGGAACAGATTATGAACTGGTTTACTGAGGAATGGACACAGCTCCCTGACTTTATATAGGTCAGTGCATTACCCTTTAAGAGCTAGCAAGGCTCTAGAGATGATCCTGGGCTCAGTTACGATGTGTTGTATATGAGCTTATTTCCCTTCCCTAACAGAGAGGAGATTTTGCCATGCCTCCTGCAGGATCCAGCTGCAGATCCATACCTCTGGATGCTGCTAGCAGAGACATGGTCCCATTGTGTTTCATGTTGGTCTGGCAGGGCAGGCTGATGCCTTCTTGCAACCAGCTGGGTCTTGGGTGACTTTCTGAAGCATCTCTCTGTGCTAGCTGGGACTGAGGCTCTGGGCAGCCTGATGGCTCCTTCTCTGTTAGCATCAGCTGGAATCATACAAGAGCCATTTTGCTTTTGCCTGGTTAACTCCAGGAATCGAGGAGGGACCCCTAGAGGTGCACAGTGCTCTGCTCTAGGAGGATGGGGGTGGCTTAGTCAGCCTGAGCACAGTCTATGTCTCCAAGGGGCCAAGGGGGACCATCAGTGGGGAAATGAGGAGCTGTGATTCGAGCCTGGGGGGATGGCTGCAGATTGCTGTCCTTAAGGTGAAACAAAGCAAAGGCATCTCAGATGAATGGCCAACACTTAGGGACAGGAGCTCTGACATCCCCCCAAAGTCCCTCTAAAACCAGCCAGACCAACTGGAAAACAGTCCCACTGCCATCAGATCACATCAATATCTCTGGGGGGGTTGGGGAAGATCAAGGTGAGGCACATTTGGGAGTCACTCTTGTGTCATCCATCCCATCTGCCAGATTGGGGTGGATGGTTGGGTGTCCCCTCTGTGCTCCCCCACCTATGCAGCATCCCAAGGGCTTGCTCCAGTGCTGCCTGGACAACTGGATGACCCTGTCCTGCTGGCTCAGTATCTACTTTCTGCTGCAGGAAACCTGCAGCAAGTGACTGCTCTGGCTCAGCAGGGGTTTGGTTGTGGGAACTGGGCTATGGAAGACCTCAGAGCAGGATCTGTGCGCGTGACAGGATCTTCATTTCAGCTTTCTCTTTGCTCTCCTGTTCATGGCTCAAGTTCTGCTCACAGAAGCATCTTGCTTTGGTGTGAACTCACTGAAGTGCAGTTTTACTTTCCCTTCTGGATTGATGCTGGGGATGTTCTGGATTCCTTCTCCCCCCTCCCCCCCCCCCAAGCTCATCCCAGTCACTGGCTCCTCTTTGGCACCCACCTCCTGCCTCCAATTTTGCCAACCTTTTCATGCCATTTTATTCTATGTTTTACACTAATTTATTGTCCTGTCTCACTGATACGTTAGTGGCTTGAGTCTCTCTTTCTCTGGTACAAAGCCCTTTTTCCTTTCTTCCTGCCAGGTTTGGTACAGCACTTACTATATGCCACTGCTCAGTTTTAACCTGGTGGGTGCTCCCAAAACTTCCTCTGTGTTTATGCACCTTCTTACATGGCATTTTCTTGCATTTGCATGAATACTGGTGTGCTGCTTTCCTTGGATGCTGCTGCTCTTGCAAGAAGAAATCTTGGCTATTTCATGTTCCCCCTTTTGCAAATGAGCTCGTTTGGTGGCTCCCAACACATTTCATCACTCTTTGTAGTCTGCAGGCAAGCCTGTGTGGGCTTTGTCCTGGTTTGCCCTGGTTTTGTCCTGCACTCCTCAGTGTCTGCTTTGCCCGGCACCGCAGGGCACTCATCTCTTGCTGTTCTGTAGCCTGGATTACTTACTCAGCATGCGTCAGGCTTTGAAGGTGCTCCTGCAATGTACTGAGAACTTGGTGGAGCTCACACCATACATGGCCAAAGTGGAGCTTGAAGGTCTGGGGAAAGGAGTGGGTCTGTTTTAGAAACATATAGCTGAAAACAAAGGGGTGTCTCTGGATATTTTGAATTGGTGCTTAAGTAAAGGGGAGAAATTGCAGTGCTTGGTGCTGCCTCCTGGCACTGCTGTCGTGGTGCTGCCTCCTGGCACTGCTGTTGTGGTGCTGCCTCCTGGCACTGCTGTGTCGTCTTCTCGCTGGAGAGATCTTGAACACACTCTTCACGTCTGTTAAAATATCCTTTGGAAACGTTTTTAACTTCCTGCCCAGGTCAGAAAGCTTTGTGGGAAATACCTGGCAAGCCCAGAGCAAATCAGTGCAAGTGCAGGTGTGAATGGGCAAAATGAATTCAATGTTCTGGTTTGTTGCCAGTTGTGTTGTGTGAATATTGCTGTTTCCAGGCAAGGAGTATAACTGAAAAGGTTTGTCCTAATTCTTAGCCTTTGGGGTTGGACTAGGTGACCTCTGAAGGTCCCTTCCTACCCAAACCATTCTATGATTCCATGATTAGTCTGTGATTACCTGGGAGCACTATCAGGTAATGAGATAAATACAACTTGAAGGGGACTCTTTGCCTATCTCACTTAAACGTCAAAAAAATCTTGTCTTAATAATACAAAAAAAAAATGTGTTTTGGTGCAAAATGGCCTCATACTGAACCCCCTTTCGCAAAGAATTGTTTCAAAGTGAATGAGTTTTCTGCAGGAATGAGCAGTACTAGAAAGGGGGAACTTACAGCACTGGGCAATAAAGTAGATTTCTTTTTCCATCACCTACTAATGAAAGAAACAAACCTGACTAGAGATTTATTTATGGTTTAACCATTGTATTTGGGCTGTGACCTGCATGCTTAGAGATTTAATTCCCAAAGGCAGGGCTTTGGAAAGTGATTAAAGTCTGAATGTGAAGGATCGGAAGGGTTTTGGAACTTGAAACTTTGAAAGGATGATTGAAGTTTTGAACTTGACACCTGAATTCATTGCAACTCCAGCCCGGCGACCCCAGCGCCACATCTCCCCCGGTCACTCGTGTCATCAGGGTGCCTGGGGCTCCGTGTGACTTGCCCCTGTGCTTCATCGCCTGTGACTTGGCACAGGCGCTGGCTTGAGTTCTGCTCCCTGCAGCACCCTCACTCCCTGCCGCTGCCAGTGCTCATGGAGCTTTTCTGCCCGGTGCAGGTTGTGACCAACGCCGAGCCCAGGCCGGTGTGAGCAGTGGTATCAGCCGAGATGAGTCTGCAGCCGTGCTGACCTGCCCGCTAACCCCGCCTCACCCAGCGCCATGGGAGGATGCTTCTCCAAACCCAAACCAGGTGACTGCTTGCATCCCATGGGGAGAAGTAGGTCAGAGGCAGCCGCTGCCCGGGGGAATGTTAATTGTTCCCTCCCTCCCGCAGGGAGGATTACCAGCCCCTTAATCCCCCACATTCCTCCACACTCTCGCTCCTGCAGGAAGCTGTGCTGGGGCTGCAGAGGTGCTGGGGGGTGCTGGGGATTGGTTGCACGCCCCAACCCATCCAAACACCCCCCAGGTCTTCCCTGTCCCTTCTCCTCATGCTCCCACTACCCTCACTGTTTCTGCCCCCTCATGCCCCAGGGTGGGTCTGTCTGTCCCCATATGGTCATCATACATGGCTCCAGCACATTCCTTACTGCCCTAGCTTTGGCACTTACTGGGCAGCCCTTAGTTTTGTCCCTGCTGGAAGAAAATGACCAGGGAAGGAGCAGGACCACCTACTGCTTGATTTCCTGGTGCTTAGCCCCACCAACCAGGCCAGATCCTGGGGCTGCTCTGCTCTCTGTATTTCCCATGTGCCATGAGTATGGTGCCCTTGCACTCTCCTTTATCAGTGATGCTGTGACACAGCTTGGTCAAAACTCTTTCCTGGATAATTCTGACTGAAAGAACAGAGAATGAGCTGAGCTCTTAGGCAGAAGTTCTTCCCTGTGAGGGTGCTGAGGCGCTGGCCCAGGGTGATGGCCCAGAGAAGCTGTGGCTGCCCCATCCCTGGCAGTGCTCAAGGCCAGGTTGGACACAGGGCTAGCTCATCATACCCTGCAGCACCCACATCACCCCCAGTGCTGATCCCCTGGAAATGGATGCCGGTGCAGTCGGTGTTAGCAAAGCTCCCTACAAGGAGAGCTCTCATCCTGCAGCTTGTTTTGGCCACCTAAGAGTGAGCTGAAGGACGACCTTGTCCGTGTTATGTGCTTGTGCCCAAATGTGAGGGGTATCACTCAGCATCCACAATAATAAGGTGGTTTTCTGCCCTAGACCTGTGCTGTAATTACTTTATGGGTCACTGCCGAGCCAAGGTAACAGCGTCAGACACTGTGAGCTCTAAGTGTCCTTTTGTGAAAACCCTCACTGGTTACAGCCTTCCTTGAAATGTTTAAGGAGTGAAAATGCACCCAGGAATAAATGCTTTTGTTGACTAAACCTGTGACAAACTCTGCTGGCAGCTCCACTTTATTTCATGTACCATCAGCAAAGCTGTGTTTAGTCTTGGGCCAGTGGAAGGATAACAGCGCTCTGCAGGCACACTTCCTGAAGGACAGATTTTCACAGAGAGCTGTATTTGCATAGCAGGGCTGAATGACTGAAAATGCCACCCTGCAATGTGAGGCTTTCTCTGCAGCTCTGCTTTTCATTAGCAGACTTCAAAGGCTTTTGACAAGCCTTTCCCCAGCCCTGGTTAGCACCCGGCTGCCTGCAGAGCCTCATCTCGGTGGTTATACAACCAGTGAGGTAAACATGCGTTTGCAGATGCTGATTGTTCTGGCAAAGAAGTTTCACAGCTTTCAGTGCTGTTTGCCACTCCCCTGCACCCCCAGAGCGGAGCAGTGGGCTCCCCATTCCTGAAAACCCACCTACCCCCTGCATGCAGGAGAAGCAAACCACGAGGCGACAGAGCAGGGCTGTTTTCTCCACCAGTTGCTGTCGCGACATGAAAGGACTATTTCAGATGGAGCCTGAAGCCATCAGAATTTATTTAGATGCTTTTGAAGTATGTACAGGAGGTCCTTGTCTATTCCATCTTCTTGTATCTGAGAGAGACCCTCAGTCCCCTCCCTGGGCATCCTCAGTGTATCTTGAGATAACCTTGCCACTGCACACACGTTGCTGTGTGCCAGGAAGAACTCTTGATGAGCAGATCACAAGTACCAGAGCTTTGGGGAGTGGAGTCCTGCGACAGTAAATAGCTGTGCTGGCTGTACTGGAGACCAGCCCTGAAGTGCTGCAGCAGCGCCTGAGCTCGTCCTGGTACTGAAGTGTTTAATTATATTCATTACATTCAAGTATTTGTTATATTCAGGCAGTGACATCACCTGCTGTTCCCTCCGGTGCTGCAGAGCCCTGTGCAGCCGGATCCACTGCTGCAGGCCCCGTCTCAGTCTCTGCATCATTTTTGCCCTGCTTTTCCCTGTGTGAGCCTGGCGCATCCGCAGTAGCTGCCGGCTGGCAGCCTGTGTGGGATCCCAACGCCTGCTCCGGGAGAGGCAGCCAGCTCAGGGGGAGAGTGAAGGGACCTGTGGTGGGGCAGGGGCTGCCTGGTGTGAGCTGCAGCAGCACCATCCCTGCACCGGGCATGAGAGGGCAGCTTCCAAACCCTGGGTGTGTTTTCCTTTGCACTCTGTTGGGCTCAGCTAGTGATGGGGGGCAGCTCTGGCACGGCACAGCATGTCTGTGGGGTGCTTCGTCCTCGCAGAGCAGGCTTTGGCTCTGAGCAGGGGATGCATCCCCTCCACACGGATGCTGCCCACTGCTGGAGGGGATGCTTTGCTCTGAGGTGCCTCCAGGTTTGACTGGCAGGTCCTACTTCCTGTTCTTTTGGAGTGTGGCGTGTGCTGAAAGGGGCTTCTGGAGGAGAAAGGTGGACCTGGGCATGTCTGACATAACTGCTTTGTTGGTAGCTCTGCTATTGTTAATAAAAATGGTTTGGAGTCTCTTTGAGACCACCTGGAGTTGTTGTCATCGATGTTTGCAGTTCAGAGGCAGCATGGGTGCCTGGAAAACTCAGTTCTGGGGGGGACAGTGAGCCCCCAAACCTGTCCCATGGTGGTGGGTTTACTCTGTGTTGGCTGTGGGAAGATGTCATGGTTTAAGCCCAACAACCTGGAGCAAGCTGCTCTAGTGGGAGGTGTCCCTGCCTTTGGCAGGGGTTGGAACTGGACGAGCTTCAAGATTCTTTCCAGCCCAAACCAGTCTGGGATTCTATGAAAAGCAAGGATAGCTGTTTTACTTCAGTGTACACCACTGAACAGGTTTGACAATAAAAGCATCTCTTACTGTGGACCAGGGGACCCAGGGACAGGCAGGAACTGCCCTTGGTCATCAGAACACCAGAGCCAGTGAGAACCCTCAGCCCTACCGGAGTGATGGAGCAAGGCACAGCTGGGGGTGCCCCTTTGAGTCTTCCTGCCAGACAAGGGTGTGCTGCCAGTCCTCCCATCCCCACACAGTGGTGGGGGAGCCCAGAGGCTCTCCTCAGCCCCCCAGGTGAGGACATACAGATGTTCATCTGAGCTCCCCAGAGGGGAGCACACAAGCTTGCACCCCCGTGTCCAGGGTGGGCTGGCTACAGGAGCACCAGAGGAAGCCAGTGATGAGCTCTTACATTATAAAGTCAAACCCATCACCTCAGCTCCCAGGGATTTCATAGAACTAAAGCCATTAATATTCATAATAAACCCCAGGTTGTCCTATAGAGAGCCAGGAGTTAAGTGCCAAAGACTGAAGAAGCATCTCAAGCAAAATGGAGTTTGCTGAGCTTTCCTCATCTTAGAAGTGTCATGAACACGAGAAGCTGTGCAGAAGATAAAAACTAAAGCTCATGACATAAACAGGTTAAAGAAAGGCAAAGGGAGGGAACAACATGCCTTAGAAGAGCAAGACAAGCCCTGCAGCAAGAGAAGGGTGCTGGGTCTTCCCAGCTTCCCCTGTTGCCTCACGCTGCTTGTTTCAAGTCCTTTGAGAGGACAATGGAAGAAAAGGTCAAGGGGGAGGCTGATCCAAGTTTCAGACACACCAGGGACAGGATTCACCAGGGGGTCTGATGAACAGATCCAGTAAAGCCATTTTCTGTGTATCCACGCTGAACCAACAGCCAATGTGAACCTCCGCTGCAGTGTGGCACCTGCAGGAGCTCCTGCTAATGTTCAAACATGCATTCAAAAACATTAAGATAAAATGTTGCTGTGAGCAGATTTATTCTTGGAGCTCCACAGCAGTAACGCAGCTCCCAGCAGGTACCCAACAGAGGGACTGCCTTGGCATCACAGAATCCCAACCTGGTTTGGGTTGGAAGGGGCCTTAAAGCTCCTCCAGCCCCTACCACAGGCAGGGACCCCTTCCCCTGGAGCAGCTTGCTCCAAGCCCCTGTGTCCAACCTGGCCTTGAGCACTGTCAGGGATGGGGCAGCCACAGCTTCTCTGGGCACCCTGTGCCAGCACCTCACCAATGGATTTCCTCTCTTGATGCTGAAGGTTCACTCCATGCTGGAAATCCCATGCAAAATAATTTTGGATATTTTTAATGCCTTATTAAATGGTCTCCATGTACTGAAGCATCTTTACCCACCACCCAGCTCTTCCTTGCTCGTTCAGCTAGTGTAACCTACCAACAATTCTAGGGTTTTCTGAAGTCTGAGCCCCATGGCCTTGGCATGCCTCACATTTAGCTGCCTGAAGCTGTTTTCCACAAAACAGGACAGCAACTGTGACTGAGGGCTTGTTTTGCACTGATATCTGAAGTTTGCTTGCAAGAATATGTACTTTATGCATGCAGAGGTGCTTGATGGAGAAAGAACAGTGGAATAATGGGCTGGGGTAATCAAGCTGAGTTTGATATTAAATGTTCTATCTTCCCAAGCAAGCCAACAAAGGAATATTCTGGTGTGTGTCAGCTCCTTTTGAAGCCCAGGGAAGGAGCGAGAATGGCCACAAAACCTCTGGCTTCATTTGAATAAAGGCATCTGTTTGCTCCTGCAGTTGAAGTAAAAATTGAAGTTGTGATACCTGAGAAGGAGAGAAGCAAGGAGGAGATGTCACCCAATGGGAAAGCCAGCCCCCTGATCTACAAAGTCAATGGGACTGCCCGGCATTATCATCTCGAGGAGCATCCCATTGCCAGCAACCCCTACCACAACCCAAAGGACATGGTGGAAGCATCCGTGTGCCATGTGAAGGACCTGGAGAATGGACAGTAAGTGCCTACAATTTTTACAGGTAGAACTGAGAGACCTTTTACCCCACATTGAACCCCGTGTCTTGTTCTTCATTGGTTCTAGAGATGATTTGACTTGGCAAAATAAGTTTCTTTTCTTCATCTTAAACAAATGACATCATGGACAAGTGACACCTTTTCTTTAACCACGCAGTCTGCTGCTCCCTGCATGATGTGCACTAGGCCTCCTCTCCAAAAGATGGGGTGTTCTGTAGCAGAATTTCTCAACAGACTGATCCTATCCAACTGCAACCATTCAATGATTCAAAAAGCTCTGCTGGTCACAGGGATGGTGAGGAGGGGCTGACTGCAGCCTGTGAAAACCTACCTGGCTTCAGGTGGTTGTAGCAGGGAGCTCTGAAGCTAAAACTGCCACCAGTCTGGAAACAAGGCTCACACTTCAGCTGTGTGTGCACTCAGGTTCTGGAACATGCCACCAAGTGCAGTATGGGCCTGCACCGTTTGCAGTTCAAGGTGACAACAGCTTTTTTCTGGGCAGGCTGAGTCTAGCTGAAAACAGAGGTGCTGCAAGAAGGTCCCATGTAAGCAGTGGGCCAGACCAAAGGACCCCCTTCTGACTGAAAACCGGAGGGATTTCCATCCTGGAAAACCTTCTCAATCCCTCCTCTCAACCGGCATGCTGGGCAGGGGGTGCATAGGCACAGCAGCAATGAGTGCAAGTGTTTGGGCACCTCTACCTTGTGCTGGTGGACTCTGCAAGCACTCAACATACAATTTGATGCTATCATTTCTGTCTTTCTGGTACCAAGATGGTCTCAGCGTAACTATAAAAGGTACTGGAGGATAAACTGGTGCTGCTATGCCCAGACATGCTCCCAGCAGGCTCACTGCAGGGACATCAGTGAGCTACAGACAGAAAGAAGCCCCAGTGCTTCCTCTAAGCAAAGGTCCTTTGCATACCAGAGATGAGTTTTAGCCGGTTCTTCCCAGGTGTGGGGTGGAATGGGGCAACAGGGCAAATTCCCAACAGTGTAAATAGCTCAGTAGGGAGCAGCGCAGCACAAATCATCCTCTGCAGTGAGGGTGGGATCAGGAGCTTGCAGGAGGCTGTTTGCGCTGCCTTAAAGACACCAGGTCTTCTTTTCGAGTCCCTCAGGTCACACAGGTCCTTGGGTAAGCTGTAAATTCTTTCACTTATCTTATCTATCTTCCCATAGAGTTATGGTTGTCATTTAACCACAGGGATTATCTGAAGTACTGCACAGCTGAGGAATGCAGCAGGACTTGTACTGCTCTATTCCCCTTGTGCTGACCAAGGGACTTCCAAGTGGCAAATGTCCTACACTGGGAGGGAGCAGGGCTGCATTGCTCCGGAGTGGGGCTGACAATTTACTGGGACAGAACAGCTCCCAAGGGCAGGAGCTCTGCTCCTGGTGAGCTCTGCTGCTGTTCGCACCTGTGGTGGCAAGGACACGAGCATTTGCTGTTACTCCAGTGGAACAGTTGATGCAGGCGGAGCAGGCACCTGCACAAAGGCTTGCCCAGGATGGGTTTGAAGGCTGTACAGGTGTGCTGGTGCATTGGGCCCTGGTCTCATCTCCATGGCTGTGAAGTAGAGAGCAGGACAAGTGTCTTTCTAGCCTGGATGCAAGTGACAGGGCTCTGTTGGGATGTTACCCAAATAGGAATGAGCATGCAAAGGAAGTCCCATTCTGCTGAGACCCTGAGACCTGTAGTACATGAACAGCGTTCAGGGCTCATACACAGCCAATAGCTTTCTTAAGTACATGGGATTTGCTGTGTGCACAGTGATGTACTCGGTACATCAAATGCAACATGCCAGGCTTGCTGTAGAGATGGTGCACTTTGTGCAACGGGAACAACCAGGATTTCCAGATCAAGACCAAGCGGGGACAGGCTTTCTGGCTGGAAGAGGAGAAGTTTCCAGGGAACAGCGGCTCTGAGTTCCAGCTGCCTGCAGAACGAGGGCTCACTCCTTGTCTCAGGGCTTTCCCCCATGGTTAGCTGGAAGGCTCTGCCAGTGGCAGTGCAGAGGCAAAGCCCCTCCAGGATGCAGAGATTTACTCTGCAGAAACAGCAGCGGGAGGCAGTGAGGAGGGTACACAGAGGTGACTGGAGTTCTGAGGAAAAGGTGACCCACCTCGGTGACCTGGGATGTAGCCAGGCCCAGGACACAACTCCGAGGCTAGAATACACCAGGGGTCAGAACCGCCTGTCCTGGATTTCAAGCCTGAGAAATGTTGTGTTTGCTTTGAGCGAGTGAACACCAGCCTGGCAGTGCTGCTGGGGTGAGGAGGGGAGGCGTCACAGTGGAACACTGTGGAAATTTGGTTTCTTGCTCCCACTTCGTGCTGGAAAGCTTTATTCTGACCCCGTGCACTTGGGTGGAGACCTCAAGTCACTTCCTGAGCAGCTGAGGTGGTGCTTTGGGCCACCGCTTGTCATGGTGATGGATGAAGAAGCTGCCCCTCAATGGTCCAGCTTGGATGTGCCCAGGCTGGGAGCAGTAGAGCCAGCTCCAAAGCTGGGCTGGTGACAGGGGTGACCCAGGCCTGTAGGTCCCCTAGAGCTGGTGGTGAGCAGGTTGCAGGAGAGGGGGAGCCTGTTGGGACCAGGGCTGGGCAAGGCGGTGGCGGATGCTCTGCCATGTGTTTTCCATGCTCCTCCTCCCCAGGATGCGGGAAGTGGACCTGGGCTGCGGGAAGGCTCTGCTCATCAAGGAGAATGGCGAGTTCCACGCCGTGGGACACAAGTGTCCCCACTATGGGGCTCCACTGGTCAAAGGTCAGTCTGTGTCACCTCCTCAGAGACAGGAGCAAGCCCAGTGTCCATCTGGCTGTGCTGCTGGGCACAGATCAGTGCTGTGCCCTCACTCAGCATCACCTTGGCATGTTCTCTCTGGGGGAAAGCATGTGGAGGGACCTGGGGGTGCACAAACCTCCTGGGAGCATTTTGCCACAGGTCTGGTTCGGGGGTGAGCCCCGCTTGCCTGTCACAGCTTGTCCCACAGCCTGTCAGTCACACAGCCTGTCAGTCACACAGCCTGTCAGTCACACAGCCTGTCACAGGGCTGTGCATTCCTTTGGTGACTTTGAATTAAAAACTAGCATGGGCACCGTTAAATTCAGCTTCTGCTTCATTCTTCAGCTGGAGCTGAGCCTCTCTGGATGGTATGAAAGAGCTGCAGCTCCCTGTCCCCACATAAAGCTTGGCTTTATGGGGAGCTTCACATTCTGTTCACCAGTTCCAGCCACTGAGTTTGAAAAATGCCTTAAAGGGGGAAAAGCATCCCCTTGTGTTGCTCCATAAAAAAATCCCACAAACCCACAGCTCCTGTAAATCACATCGGGAAGGGAGCTCTTTGGGCTGATGAGACCCTTTCAGCAGCAAAAAGAAATGTTGCTTGTGGAATGTTATGGAATAGTGGGATGTTGTTCTGGGATGATAGGGTGTTGAAGTGGGATGGTGGGGTGTTGAATTGGGTTCCCATGTTGCACAGTGCTGGGTGCAGGAGGGATGCTCTTAGCCTCTCGCAGGGCAGAGAAGCCCATCTGCCTTTCAGAGACCTGCAGGCACAGCCCTGACACTGGCAGCCTGGCTGCTCACACAGGGATCTCATTGGGAAATACAGGACTTGCTCCTGTATCCCAGCATGTGAGTGATGAGATATGGCACTGCTGTGCCTTGGCAACAGAAGGTGCAAGCACAGGACCAGTCCAGCATGGCCAACCTGTAGCTGACCACTCTGCCCCAGAGCTGTAAACCAGGCCTTTCAGGCAGGAAAAGCCTAAGTCCAAGGTAGCAGCCTCTGAGCAAGCACTTGTGAGGAGTGAGCTTGTGGCTCTGGCATGTCCGGTGCTTCCCTGGCAGTGGGCAGGCCCCATGCTGTGTCAGGATCTGTTCTGAAACACGCCTGCTCTAAACAAGTGATGCTCTGCTTGAGGCACTGCTTGCTCTGGATGCTCCTGGAGCTTGTGGAGGTGACAACAAGAGCCTGGAGACTGCAGCCCCAGGCCCTGCTGCAGAGCAAGGTTGTATTCCAGGCAGAGGAAACAGCCCTGGAGCTGTGCTCAGATATGCTGGAAGGGCACTGTCAGTGAGGGCATTCCAGCTGGGATCGCTTATTCAGGATCCCAGTTCATAACTGTTCAGCCTCTACTGCAGTCCCATGTGTGAAGGAAGATAACTCCACATCAAGTAGCCAAGATGCTGCTGAGCATCCATGTCCACAACAGCTGCCACATGTCCTGTAGGAAAGGTCACACCTCTGGGCAAAGGAGTATCATGGGGACATGCGAGTGTGAGCTTTGAGGATAGCTCCTGCCACTGCAGGAGGCCCTGGGCACCAACCTTCAGCTGTCAGGAGGTCAGCCCTGCTTCAGTTGAAAGCAAGGAGTCCACCACCACGCAGACAGCTGGAGGGATACCTGCCTGTGCCACCCTGCCCTGCCATGTCACAGCAGCTTCACCTGCATGGGCTGCAGGCAGGGACAGGAGACAGCTGCAGGGCAGCACCAACTCTGCATTGCCATGTTCCCTGCAGGGGTTTTGTCCAAAGGAAGAGTTCGCTGTCCCTGGCATGGAGCTTGCTTCAACATCAGCACAGGTGACATAGAGGACTTCCCTGGCTTGGACAGCTTACCCAGGTTCCAGGTGAGACCTTCGTTCTGCAGAAGCAGAGGAAACTGCAGAAGCCCAGCCTGGTTTGTGCTGAAGGGACCTTAAAGCTCCTCCAGCTCCAACCCCTGCTCCCACAGGCAGGGACCCCTTCCACTGGAGCAGCTTGCTCCAAGCCCCTGTGTCCAACCTGGCCTTGAGCACTGCCAGGGATGGGGCAGCCACAGCTTCTCTGGGCCATCACCCTGGGCCAGCGCCTCAGCATCCTCACAGTAAAATGTTTCTTCCCTGTGCTCAATCCAGAGCCCCCCTCTTCCAGTTTAAAACCATTGCCCCTCATCCCATCACTACAGGCCTTTTTGAAAAGTCTGTCCCCATCTTTTCTGTAAGCCCCTTTAAGTACTGAAAGGTTTCAATAAGGTCTCCCTGGAGCCTTCTGCAGGCTGAATAACACAAACTCAGCCTTTCCTCATAGCAGAGGTGCTCCCCTTGTTCCACCTGTGGGCACTGGGCACCTCCTGGGAACCTGGAGGTGAAGATGCACTGTCTGGGGGGCCTTTGATCAGGAGCGGGGTGGGACTGGGGAACCAGCCATAAGCCAGAGGTAGAAATCAGGTTTCAGACTGACCATCAGTGCACAGTTGATATGAGACAGGAACCATGCCACAGCCCTGAGCCAGGCTGAACCCTGCCATGGCCTGAGCTGCTCTCATAGGAGACTGGTGTGACCACTGCACCCTTCATGGGCTGTTCACAGAGGGAGCAATCACCCTCCTCATGCCAGAGACATTCACTGCCCTGCAAACTGCTGCTCTTCTGTCACCCTCAGGTGAAGATTGAGAAGGAGAAGGTGTACATCCGAGCAAGCAAGCAGGTAAGGGGCCACTGGCACCCCAGAATCAAGCCCCATGCTTCTAGTTTCTGCTCCATGTGCATCAGGCTGGAGGGAAATGCTTTTCTTCTGCTCCTGTGGCAGGGGAAGCAGTGCCTGAACAGGAGGATGCATGAGCATCCAACATGGGTAAACCAAAGGTCCACCCAGCCTGGTCCTGTCTCAAGCAGCAGCTTGTACAGAGGCATTAGTGGGGCAGGGCAGAGGTGCCGACGCCTGAGGTGGGGTGTCCATGGATCCAGCTCCTACTGGGTGTTTGTCCTGAATTTGTGTTTCCTTATGCTCACAGCAACGTTTAATTTAGCTGGCCCATGGAAACAGAACTCTTCCAGCAGTCTTGCTGGGTCTGAATGTGGCACGGCAATGACAGAGGTCACCTGTGCTCCCTCTGGGGTATGAACAGGGAGGGTTCTCATCCCCCCAGATGTGAAGCCCATTCAAGGCACTGCCACCTTTCTTTCCACTAGAAGCCTTCTTTTTGATGCAGATTTGCACATACATGTGTGTGAGTCCAGCAGCTCAGAACAGGATGCACTCATGCAGCACTTGGGTTAGGTCCAGAGAGGACTGGCAGCACTCCTACACCAGCTGATTTGGGTGGGTTAAGATGAGGAAGATTGAGTCTATTTCCTCTACCAGAAAAGGAGTTCAGCTTCCAATGGCTGGGAACAGGGATCTGTGAGCAGGGTGGCATAGGTCCTTGGGCGTGCTCTGGTAGGCTGGACAAGTCCATCAGCTCCTCTGGATATCAGAGGGGTACAAATTCTGCTCAGGATCCTGACAGGACTTTTGCATTTCCATCTTGCCTGCTGGTTGCAGAGGTGCATAAAAACACACCTGGGCTGCTTCTATTCCCCCTCTCCAGCTCTGTGTACCTGGATCAATTTGCAGAAGGCACCTTGTAAAGGGGTGATACACCGGGTGGTAGGAGGGTATTTGGATGTGCTGGAGTTTGCAGTCCTCACTGGCTACAAAGGTGCAGTTTCCTTTTGATCCAAGCTGCTTTATGACAATAATGTGGCTACCCAGGTTAAAGCTGAGAAAATATAATGACTTTTCTTCCTGTTGTTGGTGGCATAGGCTCTTCAGACACAGAGGAGGACAAAGGTGATGGCAAAGTGCATCTCCTTGAGCAACTATAACCTGAGCAGCACCAATGTGCTGATCATCGGTGCAGGTATTGTGTGGCACCTGCTGGAACCACCATGTATGCCCCTCCTGCTCGGTGGGGCTTTGTAGTTCCCTGTTACAGTCCTTTATAGTGGGTGCCCTGAACCCTCTTCCCTCTGCACCCTCCTCACGTACATCAGTAACCCCTGACTTCCACAGCTGATAAGTGTAAAGCCCTCTGAGGTGATCCTGTGGTGTGGATACACCTTTTCCTCTTGGAGCCTGCCCATCTCTGTCTCAGCCCACTGCAGCTGCCTGCAGCTCCAAACCTCTCACCCCAAGATGCTTCTTTGAAGATAAATTCTTCCATCTTGCCAGAAAATATCAAATTCCTGCATGAAATAGCAAAGCTGCCAACTTCCTCCCTCCTGTCAGCTCCAGCTGTGTAATGCGGGTTTTGTAGAGAGCTGGAGTGAATGGAGTTTGGAGTGAATCCCATCTACTGAGTGGGCCTGTTGCTGAAGTGGGTTGCAAACAAAGCTGGTTGACTGAGGGCCAGGGGGTGACGCTGTGTCCTTGAGGTCAGCTGCGCTGTGCTGGCGTGCAGCAGAGCTGGTGGGCTTTAGGAGCAAAGGGTTCAGGCCTTCATTTGCCCACTGCACTGCTGCCACCAGTCTTCCTTCTCCCTTAGGGGCAGCTGGGCTGCTCTGTGCAGAGACCTTGCGCCAGGAGGGTTTCTCGGACAGGATTGTGATGTGCACGATGGACAGACACCTGCCCTACGACAGACCGAAGCTCAGTAAGGTTTGTATCACTTTGAGAATGTCACATTCCTTCCCTGTTTCAAAACTTGCTCTAGGACCTTTCCCCACATACTGTGGCAGCACGTGTCTTCTTCCTTGTTCGTCCCAGCTATGGGTCTCCCTTGAACTTTATTTTCTGTTGGTGACTGAAATATGAGACATAGCAGGAACTGTTAAACCTCTGAACTGAGTGCTCCAGCACAGGAACAAGGGGGTTCTTCCCTGTGAGGGTGCTGAGGCGCTGGCCCAGGGTGATGGCCCAGAGAAGCTGTGGCTGCCCCATCCCTGGCAGTGCTCAAGGCCAGGTTGGACACAGGGGCTTGGAGCAAGCTGCTCCAGTGGAAGGGGTCCCTGCCCATGGCAGGGGTTGGAGCTNATCCCTGGCACAAGGCCAGGTTGGACACAGGGGCTTGGAGCAAGCTGCTCCAGTGGAAGGGGTCCCTGCCCATGGCAGGCGTTGGAGCTGGAGGAGCTTTAAGGTCCCTTCCAACCCAAACCATTCTATGAGTCTGTGATTCTTCACAGGCCTGTCTATAGCTGACTTGGGCAGCTTGCACCTAGATGGATCCTTTTATCGTGTTTCTGGATCAAAATCTTTAAGGCCATGAAATGGAACATGTGAAAAAAATGTGTTGTCTGCTAGGTCTTTAGTGACTGCACAGTTCTTCCTGCCCAGTGGTGCTCCATGCCCTGATAATGGGGATTATCAGTCACTATCACAACTGGATAACTTGATTGCAGAGCAAAGATCACTTTTTCTGTCAATCATTTCATTTTGCATCCTATCGTAGACACAAGATAATCTCCTAATTGCATTTTTTATTACTGATTCTTAAGATTTACATGATACCAGAGAGCAGCTCAGGTTGAACAGCAGCACTCGGTCTCTAAGACTGGAGATACCATCAGAACAGAAGGTGTATGTATTACCCTTTCTGTCCAGGTTGCTCTGACTCTGCTTCCAGACCCAAGGCAAAGTGATTTTCAAAGGCAGGCAAATATACAAGTGACTTTTAGGGAACACCCTGTTAGTTCCTGTGCTTGGACAGGACCCACCTGGGATGAGGAGCAGGGATGTGCTGGGGAGCTCAGAGAAGCTCACAGTGCCTGTCCCAGCCAGGCAGCTCTTGCCACATTCATCCCCACCATGTGAGTCCCTGACTGCCTTTCCCACTTGCCATGAAATAGTAAGAACATCTCACACAGCAGAGTGTTCTGCATGGTCTGTTAAACTCTCCACTTAACATGGGGTCACTTTGGGAAGGTGCACAAAGCCCATGGAAGAACAGGCAAAATTTTCAGGAACAGGCTAGAAAACAAAGGGTATTTTTCCTAATCCTATAGTGAGTGGGACTAACCTTGGAAAGAGTCATTGGAGGAGGAGCATGTAAACCTTCAAGCAGCAGACTTCTTGCCTCTTGGAAACTACAGCATTGTCCTTCCTCTGCCTTGCTGAACACCTGATACCAGTCTGTCCCAAAGTCCCACCAGACTGCTCCTCTTTGTCCCCTTTGGACCATGACCTGCTCCCTGCTGTGCTGCACCATCCCCATTGTCTCTGGAGCACTGAGCAGGAGCAAACCCATGGTGGTTGTGCACTGCCCTGCACTGCCCTCCCTGCACGTGCTCCCAAGCTGTGGGTCTGACATTTCTCTCTGTAAATGCTGGGTGTTGAAAGACTTTGCAGTAAGATCGGTATGACCCTGCCTGTGCCTCAAGCCCCAAGATATGGGTCTCTGCTGAGCACGGCGTCACCTGGAGTAATGGTGATGGGGTGTCCTGCAGGGCTCACCCCAGGCTCAGCTGGCTGTTGTCTTCCAAATAACAAGGGTTTTCTTTTGTCCCTGTGGACTATGAGGAGCTGCAGTGAGCGCTGCTTTGCACCCAGAAGTGCTTGCTGTGCTCTTTCCTTGGCCAGTCAGTGCCACCTCAGTGTCGAGCAGGAAGAAGGAACCAGTCTGGCATCTTGTGATGATTTTTACTTGACCAGGCTTTGATTCCAGCCACTGTGCATCAACTCTTTTAGCCCATGCCATAAGGACTGACTTCAGGCTATGCCTTGGGCTCACAACAGGCATTTCTCCCCTTGCCTGTTCAACCACAGTGGTTGACAGGAGAATGGCTTTTTTGCAGTCGATGGATTCCCATCCAGAGCAGATCACCCTGCGACCCAAGGAGTTCTTCCGCAGCTATGACATTGAAGTCCTGACCGAAATGCAGGTAAGGAGAGTGCTGTGTGTACTTGCAGGCTGCCTTCTGCAGGTGCTGACACACAAGGGCTGTGTTTAGGAGATGTGGCAGCGGCTCTGTTCATGGCTCACTGGTTGCGTTGCAGAAATGTTGAGTCTCCCTGGCACAGAGCACAGGTTGCCTGTGATTGTTCCACATTACAGTGAGTGCAGTTCCTCGTGTGGCAGGAAGGACACCCTGTGCGAACTCTGCAGGGACCATCATTCCTTACCTGCCATTTGGGAGCTTCCTTGCATGGATCTGGGGTGACCAAGTGGCCTCTGATGAGGATAACCAACCTGCAAGCAATGCAGGCAGTGATGGCTTGAACATTTCTCCCCAATATTTTATTTATACTGCGAGATCTTCAAAGATCCATGGAAAGGCAAACAGGAATATTTAAGGTCTGGGTTGGCTAAGCTGTGCACAAGAACACAGGGGACTAAGAACTACAGATAGGTTGGTCTGGCCCAGTTAGAACTAAATTTGGCTAGGCATGTGAAAAATAACAGGAAGGGATTCTATAGCTACATTGCGAATAAAAGCAGAGTAAGGACAATGTGGACCCTCTCTAGAAGCTATCGGGTGAACTGGCTACCCTGGATTTGGAGAAGAGAAGGCTGCATGGAGACCTCATAGCAGCCTTCCGGTATCTGAAGGGGGCCTATAGGGGTGCTGGATCTTCATTAGGGACTGTAGTGGACTTCATTAGGGACTGCAGTGACAGGACAAGGGGTAACATGTTCAAACTTAAACAGGAGAGGTTTAGATTGGATAAAAGGAAGAAATTCTTTCCTGTTAGGGTGGTGAGGCACTGGAATGGGTTGCCCAAGGGAGCTGCAAATGCTCCATTCATGGCAGTGTTTAAGGCCAGGTTGGATGAAGCCTTGGTTTAGTGTGAGAAATCCCTGCCCATGGCAGGGGTGTTGGAACTGGATGATCTTAAGGTCCTTTCCAACCCTAACTATTCTATGATTCTATGGTTGCATTGGAAGCTGGGTGAATGGCTGGAGTTTCATCCCTTAACATACTTTAGGAATGATTTCAGGTTGCGGCTGTGGATGTCAAGAACAAGACAGCTGTGTTCAAGGATGGATTTAAGATGGAATACAACAAGCTGCTGATAGCAACTGGAAACACGTAAGCTATGAACAAACATTTTAAAGAGTGAGGGAAACTTACATCTGAGAATGTGAGGAGCTTGTGCCTGGGGATGAGGGGTCAAATGTAGTGGTTGAATTTGTTTGCAAAGGGTGTTTGCTTGCACAAAAAGCAAGGAATAACTATCGATTGGATATCTCTTTCTATATCCCTATCTATCTATCTATCTATCTAGATATATCTGTATCATCTTTATCTATATATCTATCTGTATATCTACATAACCTATACCTCTATCATCTCTATCTCTATCACTGTGTCTATCTATGCAGGGGGGTTGGACTAGATAACCTTTGAAGGTCCTGTCCAGCCCTGACTATTCTATGATTTTATGATATATCCATATCTACATGATCAATATAATATATATCTCTATCGCTATATATCTGCACTGGGTATGTCTGCTCAGCCAAAGCTGAAAAACCTTTGTGTCACCTCTGTGCCACCCAAGAGCACCCCCTGGAAGTAGTGGGTTGACTTGTTCTCTCTAAGGGATTTGTCAAAACTGGCACTTTAAGATGAGTGTGAGGCACCCTGGCTCCCTTTCCTTGTGCTCCAACACCAGGGCACAAACAAAGTAGAAGTGCAGCCCCTGCAGAATTTAATCTGGTAAAGGGATGCTGTGGAACAGCCAGAGCAGGGGCTCCTGTTGCCCCCCTCTGTGCCACCAGTAACAGCCCCACTAAATGCTAAGGGCTGGTGCTGGGGTCTGCACTAGTAGCCTAATTGGGCTCAGGAGGATTAAGCCTTCAGCAGTAATGTCAAAATCCTTATGCACAAGCTCCAGGTACACTGGGTAAATGTTTTAGGTACCTGAATTATTTAGGATCATCTGTCCCATTTCCAGATGTGAGTTGAGGATGCAGGGGCCAGATCTTTAAAAATATATAGGCTCCACTAAGTGCACGGGGAGGGCAAGAATAAACTGCTACAGCATCAGCAGCATGCTCCTATGAGCAGATAGTGGAACCTGCATCTGCAGAGGGTTACGAAACGCTCAGTGTCTGGCTCCAAAGTGTCTGCTGGGGCACACAGTGACATTCTGTGTCCTGGTAAGCTTCTGGAGATTTTTACAGCATGCCAGCAGTGAAACACAGGCTCAGAATCACAGAACAGTTTGGGTTGGAAGGGACCTTCAAAGCTCGTCCAGTCCAACCCCCTGCAATGAGTAGGCACATCCTCACCTGGAGCAGGTTCCTAGAACCACATCCAGCCTGGCCTGGAATGTCTCCAGAGATGGCCATCCACCACCTCTCTGGCAGAGGGCAGCCTGCGCCGGTGTCTCACCACGCTCATTGCTTGCAAAGCCGTGCCCAGCTTGCTTTGTGCTGCACTGCCCAGGATTGAGCTCACCCCAGCCTCGAGGTCTCCCCACCTATGGATGGGGTAGGGCAGCTCTGCCCATGGCCCACCAGTGTTTGGGGTTTTCCGTGTTATGTCTCCAGCCCAGTAAAAGATGAAAAAGAGAAGATCTGAGATGCTGCTGGAGTCCTGGAAGGAGGGTCTGCAGTCCCAGCTGCCAACACGGGGTCAAGAAAAGCACCTGTATTGCCCTCAATGTGTTTTTCAGGCCCAAAGCTCTCAGCTGCAAAGGCAAGGAGGTAGAAAACGTTTTCAACATCCGGACGCCTGAAGATGCCAGTCGTGTGGTGAAGCTGGCCACGAGCAAGAACGTGGTTGTTGTAGGAGCATCCTTCCTGGGTGAGCACTCATTCCACAGTGTCCATGTCTCCCTGTCCACATCTCCCTGCAGACTCCATCCAGTCCCTTGCCCAGTTTGTCACTTCTTGGTTAGAGGTAGCCTCTTGCCCAAACTGGACCTTAGGGTTGTCCAACTTCCAGCCCCAGGTGGAGAAGAGAAGTTGTGTGGAGACCACAGAGCAGCCTTCCAGTATTTGAAGGGGGCTACAAGGATGCTGGAGAGGGACTCTTCATCAGGGACTGTAGCGACAGGACAAAGGAGAATGGGTTCAAACATAAAGGGGAGAGATTTAGGTTAGATCTAGGGCAGGAGCTCTTCCCTGTGAGGGTGCTGAGGCGCTGGCCCAGGGTGATGGCCCAGAGAAGCTGTGGCTGCCCCATCCCTGGCAGTGCACAAGGCCAGGTTGGACACAGGGGCTTGGAGCAAGCTGCTCCAGTGGAAGGGGTCCCTGCCCATGGCAGGCGTTGGAGCTGGAGGAGCTTTAAGGTCCCTTCAGTCCAAACCAGTCAGATGGTTGGAACCCTGGATCTCCCTGTAGAGCAGCTTCAACCTCCTCAGCTGGGATGGGGTGAGGCTGCTTCTCTGCTGCTGTCCCCACTGTCGCTTGGACCTGCTTCTGTTCCCCAGGGATGGAGGTGGCTGCCTACCTCACGGAGAGGGCCCACTCAGTGTCCGTGGTGGAGCTCGAGGAAGTGCCCTTCAAGAAGTTCTTTGGGGAGAGGGTTGGCCGCGCTGTCATGAAGGTAACCTTGCTTTCCCACCGGAGGGTGCTTTTGGTGACAGTGGGTTCTGCTTGTTTCATTGGTGCACTGTTATTTGATGTTTATTGATTAAGCTGTGATGGAAGCAGTGACTAGACAGGACGAATAGGCTATGTCTTCCCCTCTCCTGATCCATGTGTACTGTAGAGCCCCTTCTGGACACATGTTGGGGATGGAGATGATGCTGACCCGTTTGCAACACGGGTTGAAGAGAGCCAGGGGGTGGTCAAGGCAGTGCAGGGGTCACAGGAACACCAGGAGCAGTGGTGCTTTGGGGTCCTGATGTCCCCTGCTTTATCCCCATGTCCCCCCTCCAGATGTTTGAGAGCAACAGGGTGAAGTTCTACATGCAGACAGAGGTGTCGGAGCTGCGGGAGCAGGAGAGCAAGGTATAGTGCGGGCAGGGGGTCCCTTAAGTGACCACCACAGCCTCCCCCCGGGGCGCTGCTCTCTTCACTGCTGAGGTTCTGAGCTTTCCCAGCCCCTGAAATTCATATTCCTGGAGATTGTCCCCCAGGAGCATCATGCTCCAGTGTGGCACGCGGGGTGGTGCCATTGATCCCATGCTCCTGCTGCCATTGGAAGGGGTTATGGTCACACTGCAGGTCGGAAGTGGGGCGAGCCATCAGTTTGGGTTGTTCCTATTACAGGTTTGGGGGGGGTTGTCCCTAAAATAACTGTGCTGTCCCCTGTGTCTCATGCAGCTGAAGGAGGTGGTGCTGAAGAGCGGGAAAGTGCTGCGTGCTGATGTGTGTGTTGTTGGCATTGGTAAGGGGCTGTGCCTGCAGGTGGAGGGACTGTGGCAGCAATGGGTCCTGGGGCAGGGGAGCTTGGGGGTGGTTGTGCTGTGCCAGCCCTGCACAGTGGGAGCGGTGGGGCTCTGTAGGGCCCCTCTCCCTTGGCGTAGGCAGATTGTCCAGGCAGGGGCAGATGTGTGGCCTGGGGGTCACCCCAGGGCTGTGGGGGTGCCCAGCTGCCGTGCGAGCAGCTCTTCCCTACTCCCACAGGCGCAGTCCCAGCAACGGGCTTCCTCAAGCAGAGCGGCATAAACATCGACTCCAAAGGCTTCATCGTGGTCAACAAGGTGAGCCTGGAGGGCAGCCCCTGCCAGAGAGAGCAAGAGGAGCTGAGTGCTCTCCAAGATGAGCCTCTTTGCAGCTCCAAACTGGTGCTGTGGGAGGGTTTATCCAAGATGCTGGAGTGCCCAGGACCTCCCCTGCAGCCCTGGGTGCTATGGCTTGGGTCCAGCCCTGAGCTGCTCTGGGATGGTGTGGGTATTTTGGGGGGAAAATCATTTCAAGGATCCCAGAGGATCTTTCCTCATCACCACCAGTGACTCCAAGACAAGTGATGTTGGTGCTGATGGAACGTGTATGCTATGAGGGAAGAATGTGTAGGGGTGCTG
Organism: Agapornis roseicollis; assembly: GCA_002631895.1. Taxonomy (NCBI): domain Eukaryota; kingdom Metazoa; phylum Chordata; class Aves; order Psittaciformes; family Psittacidae; genus Agapornis; species Agapornis roseicollis. The sequence continues at coordinate 94,072 of NDXB01015981.1, forward strand.
GGGCTCTTTCACATACATGCTATAAGCCAGGCTCTATTTCAAACCCTGTCACACCCCAACCTTCTAAGAGGGGCTTCAGGACAGCAGTCCATGTCTGTCTTTACTGGGTAACCCACTGGCAAGTTGTCTCTGTGGTCTGCTTGGGAAGTGGTGGATCAAATCCTGCTATGGGCTCCCAGAGTTGAGCAGAGGCTGCCTGGTGTTCCCGGGGACCTTGCAGCTCTGGAGCAGTTCCCTGTGTCTGTTCGTGGAGGGTGCAGACCCCACTGACGCCCACTTCTGCTTCCTCCTGCAGATGATGCAGACCAACATCCCCGGAGTGTTTGCGGCTGGTGACGCCGTCACATTCCCACTGTCCTTGAGGAATAATAAGAAGGTGAACGTCCCTCACTGGCAGATGGCCCACATGCACGGTAGGTGCTTCACAGCCCCTTGGCTTCACAGCAGCAAATTGCTTATGGGAAAGAGATTTCCAAACCCACTGGCAAGAGAATGAGGCAACTGCCAGCAGGGGAGCTGGGTAGTTTTGTTTAACAGTTTGAAGCATGTGTATTTGGTGCTGTTCTATGCCTTCATTTGTCAGCCTCTTGACGTGCATTGCCTGACAATGCCTGAGACCTTTCTCCCCTCCATGCCAGCAAGCCTGGAAACCCTGGTGTGATCGTCTGTCCTCAAGCTTTCCAAAGCCACAACCCCATGAGGAGATTGACCTCTGTGAGGGTGTCCTGGGTGAGAAGCTTTGGAACCACACCTCCAACATTAGCCTTTAGACACAGCCCCCTTTAATGCTGGCCCAGACATGCCATGAGGATGAAAAGGGGCTGGAGCACCTCCCACATGGAGACAGGCTGAGAACATTGGGGCTGTTCAGCCTGGAGAAGAGAAGGCTCCTAAAGAGGAGACTCAGAGCAGCTTCCAGTGTCTGAAGGGGGCCTATAGGGATGCTGGAGAGGGGCTCTTCATCAGGGACTGGAGTGACAGGACAAGGAGTAATGTGTTCAGACTGAAACAGGGAAAGTTCAGGTTGGCTATAAGGAAAAAGCTCTTCCCTGTGAGGGTGCTGAGGCACTGGCACAGGGAGCCCAGGGAAGGTGCCCAGAGTGCCCACTGCCCCATCCCTGGCAGTGTTCAAGGCCAGGTTGGATGGGGCTTGGAGCAAGGTGCTCCAGTGGAAGGGGTCCCTGCTCATGGCAGGGGTTGGAGCTGGATGATCCTATGTTCCTTTTCCACCCCCAAACCATTCTGTGATTCTGTGGTTCTATGCCTCTGTGGGTAAGGACTGTTCCCTAACAGCCCCCATGCCCCCTGGGGTGGGGGGGTGGTTATCCATCCCATCCCTCTGGGATGTGGTGGGAACTCGGCAAGCCCTGTCACTGTTACAGAAGCTGCGTTGAGCCAGGCTCAGTAGCACATGGCTCATGTCAGTAGAGGCAATGAGTCAGTAGGAGCTGCAGTGCCAGGGAGGAACCCAAGCCCAGCCCTGGGAGATGCCATGCGCTGCACTTCCTTGTTGGTACTCTTGCTTGCTGCTGTGCAGTCTTTTCTCTCCCCTAAGCAGAAGGTCCTGGTCTCCCTGTACTCTGGGATGGGAAATGCTGATGCTGTCCTGTGGCTGGGGGCACAACAGAGCAGCTGCCCCAGCACAGAGCTGCCCTGCTTACTCTGCTGCTCTTCTCTTGTAGGCCGTGTCGCCGCACTGAACATGCTGGCCCATGGCGTGGAGCTCAGCACAGTCCCATACCTGTGGACTGCGATGTTCGGGAAGAGCATCCGATATGCAGGTAAGGGGCTCCCTAAGCCTGTTGAAGAGTCTGTGCTGGTGGAGCTGTGCTGGTGGAACTGTGCTGGGATAGAGCAGACACAGCCACCTTCCTTGCTGCGGACCCTGCTTCAAGTCTACTTCCCCTCCTGCCTTCAAAACCTGGTCTGCTCATGGCCACGTGTGCAGGCCGGAGGGATGGCTGTGGTCACAGGGGGTGGCCCAAGCATGAACAGTGTCCCTTAACTCTGAAGAAGAAGGGGTGCTTTTTGGTACCCTCATCTAGTGATGGTCTCTTGGTGACTGCAGGATGCTCTTCTTGTAGCTCTGGATTGAAACATCCTGTCTTAGGGACTAGAGCTGGATCCAGGGGCATTGTTGCTGAATCCGCCTCTTCTTCTCTGCCTTGCAGGTCATGGGGAAGGATTCGATGATGTTGTCATTCAGGGAGATTTAGATGAACTGAAGTTTGTGGCATTTTATACCAAGTAAGTGTTTCTCTTCTCCACATTCATCCACAGACGTTCATCTAAGCATCTGTAGAGCCTGTTCAAAGGAGAGCCCTGCAGAAGTGCATCATCCCTGCTCTGTGCAGCCCAGCCCAGCATGCCTGGGCAGACCCACCGGCACACAGCGGCACTGCCCAGCGCTCTGACATTCTGCCACCCGGGAGGGGCTCTGGAGGTGGCTTTTGGGTACCAGGGTGGCATCGCCCCCTGAGAGCCAGAGGTGCTGGGGGAGCGCTGGCCAGCTCATCCCCACTGCTTTGCTTGGCTGCAATCCCAGTCCCTGCTTCTGTGACAGCATTTCTTCCTCTTTTCTCATTTGGTGTCAGTTCTTCTGGCTGGCGCTAATGCTTTTTGACTGAGGACACTGCCCAGGTGGACAATCCCCTCGTGCTTCCTTCTGCTCTGCCCACCCGATGGTTCGGACTCTCCTCCTCCTGGTGCACGCACGCTGTCAGGGAAATCCTGACCTCCTGCCTCTCCCCTCTCTCAGCACAGGGCAGCAGCACCAGGATCACCTCCCTGGCTGGCAGCAACCACTGGGCATCCCTGCTGATGTCCAGGGCTTTGTTCACGCTTGCTGGTGTTTTCCCACAGATTCCAGGGTGCCCTGAGCTGTCTCCATCCGCTGGGCACCCTAGTGATGCTCACCACACCAGCACGTGTGAGAACATGGTGGGGCCAGCCTGCTGTGCCAGCTGCCAGCTTTCTCTTGCCCCTCGTCCCACCCCATCAGCACAGCCCCATGGTGTCCACACCTTGGGACAGGTCCAGGAGGTTTCTTCGCTTCCTGCTTCTCTCCATCATTTGGTTCCTGGGTGCTGGAGCTGTGCTTGTGCAGGGCTGCTCTAACCCCATGCTCTGCCTGGCCCTAGGAGTGACGAGGTGGTGGCCGTGGCCAGCATGAACTACGACCCGATCGTGTCCAAGGTGGCCGAGGTCCTGGCTGCCGGCAGGACCATCCGGAAGCGCGATGTGGAGTAAGTAATGGTGCTATGGGAACTGGTAGTGCTGGGGCAGGGCCCCAGGGGCCACAGGTGCAGGGTAGGGCTGAGCACCCCAGGACAGGACCCCAATGGCACTGAGCAGCTCCTCCCACTGCTCCCTTCTCTGTAGCCTTCTGCCCCCCTCACTCAGTCCCCCTGTCACTGAACCCCCCTCCCCCAGCTGCCTCCAGCTCTTGCATCCTGCACACAAAGGGTTGGTCTTGAACACCAGGATCCAAATCCTTGCACAGATCCTATGGGGCATGATGCTCAGTGCACCAGGGACCATGCTGAGGGTCCACCCAGCCACCAGGCAGCGTCATGCCCAGGGCCCCCAGTGCATCAGGAAGCGTTTGCTGGCTGGGAGGGAGGTGGCATCTCCTGGGCAGCCTGGCTGACCCTTGTGGTGGGGCTCGGCGAGGCTGGAGGAAGTCGGATCACCTGAACCTGAATGTCTTCTCTCTCTTTGTCTCCTGCTGCTTTCACTCCTTTCAGGCTGTTTGTTCGTCACGGCAAGTACGTTCGGTTTGGGATCCTGGGTGCACTCGGTGTGGGGCTTTGGGTGGCTGGAGCTGGTAGGGATGGCTGCCACATCCCCTTTGCAGCTGCCTGTTAGCTGGGATGCTGCTCGGAGAGGGAGATGCCTGCCCTAAGGTGGCTTCCCACAGGAATTCCCAGCTGAATGCAGGAAGGCCTTGGTTTTGTTGGCACCCCCACCAAACACCACTGTTTGAGCTCAGTCTGAGCTGGAATTGCAGATCTGCACATGATGTTTTGGATAGGTGTAGTGACATAAGAATGAGGGTGGGGAGTGGGGCTCAGCCCATGCAGACCGGTGTCCAGCGCTAAGGGCAGTGCCCAGGCGCATCAGAAAGAGTCTTGCACATGCTGGGAAGCATCTCACAGTGCTGCTGCTTTGTTCTCTCTTTCAGAACTGGAGACATGTCCTGGCTGACAGGAAAAGGCTCCTAACACTGCCGCTGGCTGTGCCCTCCTGGTGCTGCGCGCTCCGTGGGAGACGGGCCGGCAGCTCCACAGAGGAGTGGGAACACCACGGCCAAGCCACTTCCCCTTCAAACCCAGATGAGCCTGGCCCCGGGCACTGCGCACCCACCACCCCTGCCCCTGCGCTGGAGCTCTGCTGCTGCAATTCCCATGGGATGCTGGAAAAGCAGCGCCCACAGAGAGCAGGGTTCGGCACTGGTGGTGGGCGCAGGTGCTGCAGATGCTGACAACCGACTGAGAGTCACCAGCCCGACCCTTTGCCCCCGTAAGCAGCGTGAGTGCCTTTTGTTGCTCCCTGTGCTTTCAAGCATGTGGCCCCATCCCCAATCTCCTTTGTTCCCCGCAGAGCCGGACCTCTGCTCCCCCTCTGCATGGCTCAGCACTGCCGGCGCTGTCCCCGTGCACACGCAGCTCAGGGAGCGTGGGGATGGGGAGGGGATGGGGTCGCACCGGGGGGTCTCTGTACAGCCCATGCTGGCTTCTCGCCCCTTACCCAGGCTGGTCGCCCCATCCAGCCCTGGCAGAGGTGGTCCCCGCCCCGGCTGAGGGCTCTAGAGCCCATCGGTCTCCAGCACCAGCAGCACCCCCGGTGCCAGCACAGCCGAGGGCTGGAGCTGCTCCCAGCTTTTGGGGCAGCTCTCAGTCGGTGTCAGTGTGAGAGCGGGGCCGGGCGGGGCGGAGCGGGCAGCCCCAGCCTGGGGCAGTGCCTCAGCCCTGGGCGGTCTGCCCTGAGCGATGACCGAAGGATCGGTGCTGCTGCTGAGATGTTGCCCAATGAAAAGTAGCTGGAGGGGATCCTCCATCACTCCTCGCTCCTGCCCTCCTGCTGCCTCCTGACAAGGCGGTATTTCTCATCTTGGCTTCCCATGCCGATGCTCTGCTGTTGTGGTCTCTGCCCCTTGCTGAAGAAGAGCCTTATCTCCAGCTCAGGAGCGGACCTGGCCAGCCCACAGCCCTGTGCCAAACAGCCCAGCAGAGCCAGGGGGGCAAGAACCCCCCTTGGAGAGCCCCCAGTGCTCTGCCCAGGTGTCTCCTCCTGCACTCAGCGTTTTACTCTAAGCCCAAAGCAAGATGATTTATATTTTTAATTGGATCCCCCCTGTGAATTAAAGTAGTGCTATTCCTGGGATCTGGATCATCTCCGGGTCCTTCCAAGGCCTTGGGTCATCCTTGCACGTTGGCTGGTTGGTGCAATCGCTACTATGGAGGCTTCCTACTTGTGTTCAGGTCACCTGGATTTACTTCCAGACTTCCTGCTTTTTGCTGGGTAGAACCAGCACCAGTTGTCTGTGCTTGGGCTCTTCTAGTTTCACTGCGAGGCTTTTCCCAGGCGGTGTGACCAGAGGGGACAGCAGATGGGGACGTGTGCTCCAGCAATCAGCAGCCAAGAGGCCTCTTCTTGAACCGTTACGTGTCTGTGGGATCCACAAAGGGATGAGAGTGTGCAAGTCTCATCCTAGGCCCATGGGGCAGCCACAGCTTCTCTGGGCACCCTATGCCAGCCCCTCAGCACCCCCACAGGGAAGACCTGCCTTAGAAGTTAGGGTTGGAAAGGACCTGAAGATCATCCAGTTGCAGTATCTGGGAAACCGCCTACTGAGGAGCAGAGATTTTGTTTTAAATGAAGGCTTAGGGCACGATGGAACTAAGAAAACCCTGTCCCCTGGTGTGGTGCCACCAAAGGGGTCCCGGATGTGCGGGAAGGGAAGGGGTGCTGTGCCCTACATGTGGCTTCTGGGTCCTGCCAGCACATGGGGTGGGATGTGGGCAGGGCAACAGGCAAAAGCCCAGCATCAGAACAGCACCAGCTGTGGGTCTGGGGGGGTCACATCTGTGGGGGCAGCCCACAGCTCCTCTGTAGAAAGGGGCAGTGGGACTTGGCTACAAGAGCACTGGAGAGGGACTTTGGACAAGGGCCTGTAGGGACAGGACAAGGGGAATGGCTTGAACCTGCCCGAGGGGAGACTGAGATGAGACACTTTGAAGAAGCATTTCTGACAAAAAGCATCATCCCCTTCTGGAGCAAATCATTGCCAGGGAGTTCTGAGCAGGAACTGTTGATGCAGCCTGGCTGGAGGGCGTGCAGCAGAGCCGGTGCTGCCCGCAGGGAGCATGGGCTGGGGACACGGTGGTCGGTACCACGGCGATGGAGGGGAGATGCTGTGTCCCCGTGGCTCCCCCGGGGCTTGGGGTCCCAGGGGAATGCCCAGTGGCCCCGCGCAGGAGCCCCACCCGGCATCCCGGTAATCCCTCCCTCCTAATCCCTGCTGAGCCGCGCTGGGGCCAGCAGGGCTCGGCGCTGCCATGGCTGCGCACACGCCGCTGCCCCCCAACCTCCGCCGGGGCCTGGTGGCCTTCAGCGGCTCCCTCTTCACCGACAACAAGACGCAGGACAGCGGCGCTGAGCGGAGAGGCAGCCCAGGTACGCAGCGGGGCTCCGCGGGGCTCCGCGCTCCTTCATCCCTGCGAGCCTGCCCGGCCCCTCACTGAGCACCCGGGTGCTGCTGAGCGGGGTCCCTGCACCCACCCACCAGTAAGCGCATTTACCGCTATCAGCTGCTCTCCAGAGTCCCCCCAAGCATGGCAGGGGCTCCCTCGGGGCTCGGCGGCGGGGCCCTGCGGGTGCTGAGCAGCCCTGTCCGCCCTGCCTAGCCCACGAGCTGCTGGCCAGCCTGCCCCTCCAGATGCTGCTCTACTTCAACGCCTGCTACTTCCCGGTGTGGTTCCTGGCGGAGGGGATGATGCTGGAGCTGAAGGTACTGTCCCAGAGGACACGTGTGGGGTTGAGCCTGCTCCTGCCCAGCCTGCCTGGGCCACACTGAGCAGGGGAGAGGGGACCCTCCTCAAGCTTAATGGGTCCCCCACAAGGAACGATGGCACACCTCCGGCTCCAAGAAATGAGAACCACCACTGAACTCTAGGTGAGGGAAGGTTAAAGTGGGAGGGCAGAATGGGCAGCATGGATCTCGGCATGGGGCACAAGGAATGGTGCACAGGGGATGGGACACTGGGCATGGGATGCAGGTATCAGGGCTGGCTGGGACAAGGCTGTGCCCCTGTTCCAGTATCACCTCCTGCCTGGGCACTACCAGTTCCTGCTGGTAACCACTTTCCTCATCCTCTTGCTGGTTGAGGGCTCCCGTCTCTACCTGGGCTACATGGGGAACCTACAGGAGAAGGTAAGCACCACCTCTGCCCTGGCCTCGAGGCCCCTATCCCTGGTGAAGGGGTGGTGTTGCTGTGGCTTTGCTGGATGTCCCCTCACTCAGGCCCTGAGCACCCACCACAACCCATTCCTCCTGGAGTCAGGCCTAGAGCTGTCCTGGGAGGGAAGCACAGGGGCATGCAGGACCTGGAGGCAGGGGACAAGGGACCCACTCACTCTCCTGCTGTAGCCCTCCCTGTGCCATGAGTGCGATGCTCCACCACTGGGCTTTGCAGTGTCTGAACAGATGCAGGCACAGCCCTGCACGGCAGCAATGTCCCAGTGCCCAAGGTGCCAACGCCAGCAGAGTGGGACAGTGGTCTCCATACCCCACCGATGGTTTCTGCACCCATGGCACCAGCTCTGCTCCTGCAGGTGCCCGAGCTGGCCGGGTTCCTCCTGCTCTCCTTCCTGATCCAGCTCCCACTCCTGCTCTTCCTGCTGACAGACAGCCAGGTCCTGTGCCTGCCGCTGGAGCTGGCAGTGCACAGCCTGCTCCTGGCCTTCCTCCTGGCTGAGATCCTGGCTGCCTTCGTGGCGCTGCGCACCACGAGCAAGCAGCTAGCAGCACAGTTCTACCTGCGGCGGTGCGAGGAGGGCAGCCGAGGCCTGCCGGGGCAGGCAGCCAGGCAAGGACCCTGCTGCAAGACCCCCCCAGTGCACGCTGTCAGCCCCAGCAGGGAGCATTAAACAGTGCTCATGGCCACAGTGCTCCACAGTGTGTTTGTGAGCCAAGCAGCCAGAGGGTGCCCATGGCACAAACCGGCCCCCGGCCCACACAGCCTAGGGAAGAGGACAGCATGGGGCTCAGCACCCCCAAAATGCTGCATCTGTCCTCCAGATCCTCAGCCCTGGCAGACAGCAAGAACCAGGAGCTGCTGCACTCTCCAGCAAGCAAGTCCCAGCCCAGAGCTGCTGGCTTGAGCTCAGCTCCTCAACCCTTCCCATGCACAGCAGGGGAAGGGATAACCCTGCTGCTCCCTGCAGAGCTCCCTAGGATGTGGGTCACCCTTCTCAGCTGGAATCACAGAGGGTGCTGTGAGGTGCAAGAGGGGCACCACAAACCCTTTGGTGCCAGCCCCAGCGCTATAGGAAGAGCAGAGCCACCTCCCACTTTACAAGCAGCTTTATTTTGTTGGGTCCCTGGTTTTCACAGGAACTCCAGTCCCACAGCCATGGGGAATGGGAAGAAGTGCAGTGCTTCAAGCCTTGCCCACAGCTTCCCAGCAAACCCAAGGCCCCACAGCAGCTCCACTCCAGCCGTGCCTGGGAGCTGCACATGGGGTTTATATTCCAGGAGCTAAGAACTTCTGCTGATGCAAATGTGGCTCCAGGGCAGGCAGAGCCCCAGCCCAGCAGCACACATGCACCGGTGCAGGTCAGGGCCTTCTGCACCCAGGCTGCAGCCATGTCCCCATCACATCTACCCCAGGCTGCTCTGGAGCACAGGGTGCCTGGTGGAGTGTCCCCGATGGCCCTAAGCTGCAGTTTCACTCTTACCTTTGGGGGGGTTTGCCTGCAAAATGAACAGGAGCGTCTTAGTTGCACTAGAGGGAAGGGGAAAGCCCAGGTGGGGGGTCCTTCTCTGCTCAGTCCCATGGGCCAGATCCATTGTTTGATACCCCCACTCCACTCCTGACTCAGATCAGGCATTAGGGATAGTTTTTTTCCTCCTCATTGGAATGGTGCAGCCCTGGGGCAGGTCATCAGGAGATCTGTGTGCTCAGAGGCTTCTAACACTTAGCCAGATAAAGCTGAAGATGAGCCGAGCCAAGCCAAGCCAAGGCTGGCAGCTCTCCTGCTCTGCAGGCCCCACTCCCAGCCCACCCCTTCTGATCCCACCCCGTTCCCCAGGGCTGGGCAGTGCCTGAGCTGACAGCTCCAGCACCCTGAGAGAGCTGCCCTTGGCACATGGAGTTTGGCCAGATTCAGGTTGGAAGAGGGTGAATAATGTCAAGCTGAGTCAGGTTCTGTGGCAGGGTCCCCTCAGGGACTCCCCGTTTTCTAACAGGAGTTGATGTTATGGTTCAGGTTTCCCTGCAGCGGGGGCATGGGTCTGGTCCCTCTCTTTCACTGCCACCTGTTGGCATTAAACTTGGAGGAGTTTAGTCTGTCAGGCTCTGCTCAGACCAGCCACCAACAGAGACTCAGAACTGCTCCACTGGAGTTTTCCCAGATCTTGTGAACAGTTTTAATCAAGGGGCAGACGGTTAAACCTACTTGCAAAACTTGCCTCCAACCTCATCTCTCTGAAGTGGACCCATCCTTACCTCCTCAAACTTCTCCTTCCAATAGAAGTCAGCCTTTGCATCCAGGTAGAGCAGAACCAGGTCACAGACCACCGTGGCCTGGAGACAAGACAAGCACAGTAGTATGGTCCACAGCAGCACTTCCTATTGGAAAACCAGGCCCCAGCTCCAGCTCCCACCAAGTACTGCAAACCTGACCTGCCTCCAGCACAAGGCACCCAGGCAGGTCTCTGACCTAGCCTGCTCCCACGAGCTGCACAGGACGTTAAATGAGATCACCTGGGCAGCAACACACAAAAGCAGAGCCAGGGCCACATGAACTGGGATGAGCACATCTGTGAGGAAAGAGGAGCCAGTGGGATCCAGGCTCCCCAGGGCTCTCCTGGAAGGGAAGAGCAGCAGAAGTGCTCTACAAGAGGCTGCCTCAGCTCAATGACCGCGTGTGTCCATGCTGGAGCGGGACGCTGGTTCCCTCCAGTCAGGGCAGACACACAGAGGAGGTGCTCACTCCTGCAGGCTGAGACAGCTAGAACAGACGAGCCAGCAACAGCCCTTCCCAGGGCACACAAACACCCCCCATCCATGAGCTGTGTTCCAGCAGTGCTCGGGATCCTCGACCCAACAGCTCACACCCTGATCTGGACACCATGGAGCCGTGCGCCGGGGCAGGCGGGGTAACAATGGATGAGAGACAAATCCCAACCCAGATCAGAGAAGCGCATATAGAGAATACTCACGGCACCAAAGAATGCAATGCCAGTGCCAAAGCTCACAGCAGCAGGAATTATGCTGAACTTCCCAGCCTGGTAAGAACAGGGGGTGGAGAGTGGTGAGAGGTGTGGAACAAACCCTGCTGGCAGACTGCTTGGAGCCAGGGAGGTGCTGGACAACCCCAAGGTCAGCTCTCCATGCCAAGCTGTACGTACCCAACTTCTGTCACCTCGACTCAAAACCCCTTTGGCTGCCAAAGAAGGGACAGAGGCAGCTCACACCTTGGTGGCAGCAGAGGCTACTGTGACCCCCTACTCCTGCAGGCACAGTGGAAGCATCCCTCTTGCTGCAGGCTGCCAGCAGCTGCCACCCACAGAACATCCCAGTGACCAGCAAACAGCCTTAGTGTGATGTGTCCCCCCTGCTCAGTGAGTCTGGTATCTCAGAAGAGATTTCCAGGCTCCTGTCTCATCCCTGGCTCTTTAACCCTGCTCACATCTCCTGGACCTGATCTCACAACCCAGAAGTGGTGCACCCTGTCTTGAACATCTGCTTCACCCTCTTCAGGTGGAAAGGCCACTGCTAAGCATAACAGACCAGCTGTTTACATCTCTCAGGTGGCAAACACTCTCAGCACAGGCCCCATCTGGCACAGCTGAGTGCTGAGTTTGTCAGTGCTGCTGCACACTGTGGTGTCAGCCATCATTATGCCCATAGGTTTTTCTCCCCAGGGGTACAAGTAATCAAGAAATCAGAGCTGCCTCCAGTATGTGAAGGGCCTACAGGGATGCTGGAGAGGGACTCTTCTTCATCAGGGACTGTAACAATAGGACAAGTGGTGATGGGTTCAAACTTAAACAGAGCTGTCCCTAGCAGTATTCAAGGCCAGGTTGGATGGGGCTTGGAGCAACCTGGTCTAGTAGGTGTTCCTGCCCATGGCAGGGGATTGGAACTGGATGATCTTAAGGTCCTTCCCAACCCAAACCATTCTGTGATTCTAAGAAGAGATTAATTGCCCACGTTCAGAAAAGTTCAGGCTGATCTCCCAGACAACCTCACCTTGCCTACAGGGCCCAGTGCTTCCCATCGCCCAGGTCATCAGCCAGGGAAGCCTCCCTGCTCAGGCCATTATCAAGAAACTTTCCTTCAAATGGGAGAGACCATTATCTCCTGCTCTGCTTGGACAGCTCTAGGAAGAGGGGAAGAGCTCACCAGGGTGAGAAGCCATGCCAGGAAGGCTGCAGGAGAGGGCAGGCGGGAGCGGTGAGGGAGTCAGCCCAGCAGGGGCAGCAGTACCTGCCCATGCACGGAGATATCAAAGCGGATCCCATAGAGCTTGAGCAGGGTCCGGTAGAGCCGTCGCTGGGAGTCCCAGTAGTAGGAGGCAGTTCTGTGGGAGACAATGGACGTGGCTCAAAGCCAGGGCAGCTCTCTACAGACAGCGGTCCAGTGGCCTGGAACTGCTGGAGCCATATGCTTGTGCACACCACGCATCCTCCAGCAGGCTGGGACATGGGTGATGCACCCGCCTGGCATCAGCAGTGGAGCATCAGCATCCACTCAGCACCCAGCCTGGGGTCACGGGAAGGACACAGGTCCCAGTGTCTAGTTCAGGGTCAGTGCAGAGGTGAGCTGCCACATGTCCAAGCCCTCCAGCAGGAAATGCCTTCACAGCTCCAAACAGAGCAGAGCCACAGGGTGCAGGAACTATCACAGCAGCCCAGGACTGTTATTGCATCCCACTGTCCCTCCTGCTCCTTTCAGAGCACCCATCAGGAAACTGCGATCTTAAATGATCACCATGTGCTCCTAAGGGCCCATGTGGCCATTGTCCCAGCATCCTCACCTGAAATTGTACCTCCTGTCCTGCAGGCTGAAGGAGTACTGAGGCTGGCAGTGGGCAGCAGGGCGATCCAGGTCACAGTCCCACTCAATGCGAACTCCAATGCTCCCTCCCTGCAGAACACATTGCAGCAAAGATTTTATTGGGGATCAGAGATTTGACAAGTTCTTCACTGTTCCAAAAGCCACAGATCACACATTCCCTTAACAATTCATGGGTCAGACCTGTTCCCTGTCCCTTGCACACATTCTTGGGGGATTTGGAGTCATCTTTCATATAAAAGAGAACAAATACCAACAGTGCGAGGTCTCCAAAGGTCCCTCCAGCTGCTTCCACCATGTCATGCACACGGAAGATGGGGCAGGAGGGGCTGAGGGACGGGTCATACATGCAGCTCTTGAAATAGTAGGGGTCATTGGTCTGCACAGCATTGCACCTGAGACAGGAGAGAGAGCAGGGAGCCATCAGGGGTGGAATGGGAGGTCAGGGAGTCCTGCTGCAAGGCTGAAAAGGAGATTCTCCTGCTGGAGTGGGACTGCCAATGCTCCTGCTCCAAGGGGGAACAGCCATTGCATCTCCTAAAGCTTCAGCTGAAGGGGGAACAGTCTGGAACAGTCTGCCCAGAGAGGTGGTGGAGTCACCATCCCTGGATGTGTTTAAAAAAAGACTGGATATAGAACTTGATGACATGGTTTAGTGGAGGTGTAGGGCATGGGTTGGACTGGATGATCTTAGATGTCCCTTCCAACCTGCTGATTCTGTGCCTGAGGGTGGAGGAAAATCAGCCCAGAGCAATCCACAGACTTATCACCCTTCACACCTGCCATGGTCCTTCCACTCCATCCTGGGTTCAGCTGTAACACTGATTTTTCTCCTTAGTAGCTGGTGCTGTGCTCTGCTTTTTACTTTAGCCTGAGAACAATGCTGGTAGCAGCAACTGAAGTGTGCTACTTAACACTCACTTCCCTCCCTACACTGGGAGGGATGGGGAGGAGAATGGAAAGAATGTAACTCCCACAGGTTGAGATAAGAGCAGCCCAGTAACTAAGGTATAACACAAACCCACTACTGCTACCACCAATAATAATAATGAGAAAGGAAATAACACAGGGAGAGAATACAATTGCTCAGCACCCACTCGGGCAGCGATCTGGGCCTCTTGGGTAACTCCCCCCAGTTTCTATACTGAGCACGACGTGCTGTGGGATGGAATACTTCTTTGGTTAGTTTGGGTCAGGTGTCCTGTCTCTGCTTCCTTCCGGCTTCCCGTGCCCCTCCTCATTGGCAGAGCACTGAAAAGTCTTTGATGGGAGTAAGTGCTACTGAGCAACAACCAAACCATCAGTGTGTCATCAGCCCTGTTCTCAGGCTAAGGCTGAAAACACAGCACTGCAGCAGCTACTAAGGAGAAAAGTAAATGACAGCTGAGCCGTTGGGAATGAGCGGCCTCTGTGTGCTTTGCACAGGCAGACAGACACCAGGCTCTCTCTCTGAGGGCTCCCCATCCCATTGTTCTTATATCTGCCAACACCACCTGTGTGATGGCACAGGGCTCCCAGGACACCCTAGCAAGGCTGTGGGCACAGAGGGGGCTGTGTGGGTGTTCTACTTACTTGGAGAAGTTGAATTTGGTGAAGTGGACAGTATTTCTTATGAAAAGAGTGAAATTCTCTGCCTCAGCCAGGAGAGGTTTCCTGGAAAATAACCACCAGTGAACTCAGATTGGGCACAGAGGCCAAGGTACATCCCTACTCCCCTCACTCCACAGTCCCTGCCACAATCCCAGGACTGTGGCTACAATGGACAGTCACAAGAATGATCTTAACTGACTGGTAGATCAATGTCAAAGGTTTCCTTGGGCCTGGTTGCCCACTGGGCAAGTATGATCAGGCTCCTGGTTACACAGAGGAGAGGAACCAAAGCTCTCAATGCCTGCTGTCTCCTCAGTCTGTGCCTTACCTGGACAGGGTGTTGTTCTCCACAGGACACCAGCCATAGATCTCACAGGTGGAATGTGTGGTGTTGAACTTGACACATTTCCCAGTTTTTATCCCTAGAAAGAGACGATGTATGTCATTGCTTTTCCTTTTTGAAATAGCATCTCCACAGCAAACTCCTGGGACAGGGCCCTGGCCACAAGCTCATTCGGAACCACAAAGACAAGCCTTGGATCATCTTCAGCCTTTCACCCACCCAACACTTTCCCTGTGAAACCTTCCCTCGAGGCTGCTGTCCTACAAAGACAAGGTGCTGTTTGCTGCGGTGCCCCACGGCCAGGCTGCATTATGAAAGGAAAATCTGCCAATCACACAGTACACTGGTTTCAATTCCAGCAGCCAGTTTCAGAAACAAAGCACTCAGCATTCGCTGTGACAGCACCTTGTGCCTGCTCCTGCAGCCAGGACAGGTCGCTGGGTGGTTGTGCCAAGAACAGATGGCTGCAGAGCAGTTCTGTGCATGCTCCCAGAAAGCACTAAACTTGTGGCACCTTCGTGGGCCTGTTTGTTACGAAACATGAGGAATTCAATGATTTTATGGTTGGGGTTTTTATTTAGCAAAATATCCAGTACCATTGCCGTGAACCACTGGCTCTCCCATGGGACAGTCTGCATCTTCTGTGCACATCCCAGCGGGAACAGAGGGGCTCTGAGGGAGACAGAGAGAAGCACTGTCGCTGCACAGCACCCGAGGCCACACAATCACTCACCACATCCCTGTGCTGCTGTGCCTGCTCCTCTGTGCACGTCCCAAACACTTATAGAAGACATCTGCCATGTCCAGAACCTGAGCAGGCTCCAGGCAGTGAGGAGAGAGGCATCTCCAAGGGACAACCCTTCCCTCCTGTTCTCTCCATGCTGGAAGCAGAGGAAGCCTCAGGAGCTAGCTTAGATCTTTCAGCTGGGACTGGGAACAAGCACAGTTAGGTTCAGGAAGGCCTTAATGGCAGAGCCCATTAGGTACCTTGTAAAGCACCAGCATTGTTCTCCTGGGAAGAGACCCTACACACAGCAGGATACATGGAAAGAGACACACATAGAAAGCTTCCCCCTCATTCTGGACCCACCTGAGTGTTGGAGGCTCAAAAAGTTCCTATTCTAACATAGAAACAGAGGCAGGTGTGGTGGGTAACACCTTCCCCCAGCCACTCCCAAGGCTGTCCCAAAAGTCACCAGCCCAACAAACTCAGCTCCCCAGGCTTAAAAGCAGTGGGAAGCCCCAGTTATCAAGTCAGAAGAAGGGGAGTGGGGTGGGGGTGTCTGTGTGCCCCCACACCCCCGGGCAGCCTCAGCTCTGTTCCAGGTGTGAAACCCACTAAAACAAGCTCTGAAGCACCTCTAGACTGGGGGGGTTGGGGGTCACGGTCTCAGGATATGGGAATCATCATGGGATGCAGAAGAGCATTTTGGGACTGCACAGGACATTGAAGGGATGGGACATTTAGAAGAGGAAGAAAAGGCATGGAAAAGGCAGGAATCTAGGCAATCTAAGAAGGAACAAACACTGGAAAACAGAGAGAATACAAGATGCAAAGGTCTGCTATACATGTACGGAACTGGCTGGTCACTACACTGGTTTGCACCTCACCAGCGCAGACTGTCCTGTTGCAGACTCAACTCCATTCCTAACTACTATCCCTGTTGAGTGGCTCTACCCTGTTGTGCACAAAGGGGTCTGAGTGCCAGCAGCTGGAGTGGGACCACTGGTCACAGGCGCCCATGTGCCTGGCAGCACTGCAGACTGTCCAGAGGCAAGCCCACAGGACTACTGGAGGGACCAGCAAGTCCTGCCTGGCTGCTGGAGAAGGCTGGATACCAGACTCATGCCCCTCACCCCCACTGATGGCCCACCCATAGCTTGCAACACCCCCTTGCAAAGCTGTAATAAACACTTAGGGAAGCACTTTGTCTTCCTGATCCAAATCAGGTGTCATGGCTTCAGCCTGCAGAGGGACCCACACAACAGATAATTGCACACCAGCACAACTGCACATCAGTCCCTTCCCAGGTCCAGGTAACAAGACATATGGCAAGTGCCACCTGGCAGACAGACACTTCTGTCCATTAGGACAAACAATGCTCGGCTCAGGCACAAGGTGCCGGCAGTGGCTTCGCTTGAGTCATCTGCTCCTGTCTGCCAAGCAGAGCGCAGCCTGAGAGTTTGGTGCAGAAGCTGGCCTGAATCCAGCCTTAAAGGGAAGATTTCTCCCAGAGAACATAGGCCATTAAGTGTTGGCTGACTGGGAAACCTCTAGACCTTGTGCTCCATTCCTTCTAATAATAGAACACCAAGATGGAGAGGATTCCAGTCCTGCAGCAGAATTATAAAGGAAACATGACCCAAGTGTCCATGACAGGTGTGCAAGAGAGTCAGGGAAAAAAGACAGGACAGAGATTAGAGAATGGAGCAGCAAGTCAAGAAACCACGAATGAATGTGAGGCTCAAGAAGGGGCACAGGTAAGAGAGATGTTAGCTGGGGGTGGCAGCGCGGATGGAACCGCAATAGGATAACAGCTCAGCCCTTCCGAGCAGCCTTTACTTAAAGGCAGCAGAACCCGCAGCGACCACGCAGGGCCAGCCCCGCTGAGGAGCTGGTGAGCTCCGGCAGCGCAGGAGCCGTGTTCCGCAGATGGCTCCGGCTGCACTGCGCGGATCCGTGCCCGTGCGGCTCTGACTGCGCAAGCGACCGAGCCCCAGGGCCGCGAGCCCCGCAGCCCCCCCGCGCCGCGCCGCGCCGCGCCCTCACCTCGGGGCAGGTGCCCTGCGCTTGCCCGGCGGTAGCGATGAAGTTGGTCACCAGGAGAAGCGAGTTTCCTCCCTGGGGAGCAAGGGGGCTCCGTCAGCCAGGATCCGCCTCCCGCCCCGCTCAGCCCCGGAGGTTCCCACAGTACCTGGGGGGGCCGGGCGTAATCCGCCGCGTCCCACAGCCGCCGGCCCGCGCCCCGCACCTCGGCGGCCGCCGCCCCCTTCAGCTTGGTGAAGACGGCGGCGCGGGGGGCCCGGTCGGTGTCCTGGTAGCCCTTCCGCACCAGCAGCACCCACCTGCGGGGGCAGCGGGGCGATGCACGCTGAGGGGACACCCCGCCCGCCCCGCCGCCTCCGGGAGGGCCGGGCCCCGCCCCGCCCCGCCCGAGCAGCCTTACCCGAGCAGGTAGCCCAGCACCCCGAGCTGCAGCAGGCGGTGCAGCAGCCCGACCCGCCGGTTCCGCGTCAGCGCGAACTTGGCCGTCTTGTAGTCCAGCAGCCCCCGGCACAGCCCGCCCGCCATGGCGGCGGCGAGGCTCTGCTCACGGGGGCTCGACCGCGCTGCCCACCGCACCGCGACCCCGCCCCTCGGACCCTGGCTCCGCCCCCCGGAGCCGCGCCCCGCCCCGTCGCCATGGCAGCAGCGCGGGGGCTCCGGGCCGAAGATGGCGGCGGTGGCGGCGCTGATCCGTGGCTGGTGCCGGGCCTGCGGCGTCACCCGGCCTCCTGCGGCACCGGGGCCTGGCCCGCGGCGGAGGGAAGGCAGGCAGCACCATGAGGCGTGAGGGACACCCGGGACAGGGCGCTGGGGCCAGCCTGGGCTGTCCCCTCCATCCCCTGCATCACACGGGGCTGTGGTCCTTCACCCGAACCAGTGAAACACCCAATCCGGGCACAGCAGTGCTGCCTTTCCCAATAGCAAACCCACTGTGCCACATCAAGTCCCAGCGTAGTCTGGGTTGGAGGGACCTTAAAGTCCCAACCCCTGCCATGGGCAGGGACCCCTTCCAGTGGAGCAGCTTGCTCCAAGCTCCTATGTCCAGCCTGGCCTTGAGCACTGCCAGGGATGGGGCAGCCACAGCCTCATGGGTTGATGATCTGCTCCACTGTTGCCAAAGCCTCATTGAGGTCTGACCATCGGGTGACATGAGCACAGCACTGACAACCTCCTGTCACTGGAATCAACCTTGGAGAAATACCCACCATCTCTCCACGGTCTGAAAGGCAGGAGGAGCCTTGCTCTGTCAGTCCCTGGATGCACATGGGACTTGCATTGCAAGAGAGGGGAAATGAAATTACTACAGTGGTCCCTTTCAGCCTCAGAAAAACTGCTTCTTATTTTAGTGAGAGGTTTTTTTCTTTTAGTACAACTGTACAGAGAGTACAACAATTCCTGTATTGATTTGTGAACCAGGAGTGAAATGAAACAAAACTATTAAAACTACTCCTTGTAGTAATTTTGACTTAAAAAGGAGAAGAACTAGAAAAAGAGAAATGAAAACACCTGCAGTATGTCCATAGACAATGGGTCATTTTACTTAGTTCCAAGGTTTCTACGATCCCAGCTCATAGGTGGCAGTTGGACAGGCAAGGGCACAGGCAAACATCACAGCACGGAATTCACACTCCTTTCAACAGAGAAAGCTTCAGGTGAGATCTCAGAACTTAAAAACAGGAGTGAAAACACCTCCAACCCCCAAGGCTTTGGCCAAGGCAGCTGCCCCCGGCTATGGAAATGGTTTCTGCTGATTGTAAATTCCTTTAATCCAACCTTTCCTGCTGCTGCTGTTCCAAGAATTTCACCTAAGGAAAAGCACATGAAGCCAAACACCCTAAAAGATCAACAGTTAAAGGATTAAGGTTAAAGGCAGCTCAGGTCAGTTCAGGTATTTCTCTGTATAACCTCTAGGCAGACCATTAAAACCACAACTGATCTCTTCTGTTGTAGCTCAGTTACCATCATCACAAAGCAGGAGCTGATGGACCCCAAAGTGCATGTGTGCTGTGAGCACAGACTGCAGAGGCAGCAGAGGAGAGAAAAAGCAATGACATGATCATGAAGCCAGGCTCTGCTGCTCCTGCGAGCAGACCTGCCTGCACTGGCACCGGCTCCAGCTCCGGCTCTGGCTCCTGCCTGGGCTGAGTCTGAAAGCCGGCTCCAAGCAGACAGGTACCTTCCCCAGCCTCATCCTCCCCAGCCCTGGCCTCCAGCACCTGGGGCCCGGTATGTCCTGCTCCCCCTTTAACCCTGCCTAGAGCTCCTGCCATTGGAAACCTGGGCAGGTTTCCTGGGCACATGTCCTGTGAGCTTCCAGTGATGCAGGGAAGGAAGGAGGTTGTCAACCAGCCATTGCTGTGCTTGAAGATGGCTGGAAAAGCTGTTTGACTGCAAAGGCAGCAGGAGGTGAGCAAACAGGGGTGGAGAGAAAAAGGAAAGCAGCTGTTTCAGCCTTCAAATTGAAGACATATTTGAGTATCTGTTCTCTGGGGAAGGCTGAATCGTACCATATGCTGCTTACCTGTAGCAAAGTGCCCCTCTAGGACATCCCTGTGAGCAAAGAGAGTGCAGAGCTATGTGATGCTGTGAAAATGCTTCTGTGTACATATTCTGTCAAAGATTCCATGTTTTTAAGAGGGTTATATTTTATCATGCAATATTACTTCACATTGACACGAATCACATAAACATACTTCACGCTTCTCCCAAATCTTCTCAGATATGGTGGAATCTTTCAGAAGTTGCAGAGAAGTCAGCTGAAGGCTGAGCTTTGAGCTCATCCTGGGACCTCCCCAGTGGGGTCGTTCTGGGGCTGCTCCTGTGCCCCTCTGCGGAACACCAAGCCCATGGCACCAGGATGAGCAGGGCAGTGCTGGAGCAGCCTCTGTGCAGCAGGTTCCGGTGACTTCCTCACTGCCAGCACTTGGCAGATTTCCTGTCTTTTTGCTTTAAGACTTGTGCTACAGCCAGCCCTGAGTCCCTGCCAGCACAGGCAGGGCCAGGGGCTCCTTTTAATCATCATCTCTGTGTATAGGGCCATTCGTCTGGAGGAACATCATGTGCTGTATGTGCTGCTGGTGCTTGGAGCCCCAGCCTGCTGCAGCGGGGTCTCTGCAGCCCAGGAGTGCAGTGATGATGTAGAAAGCAAAGTCCTACCCAGAGATGTGCTGTGAACAAATGCTTCCTGCCTTAGGCTTGTTCTCCTGTTCCACAGTGGGATTTCCTTTGTTGAACTGGCTGTCACATCCACTGCTGACTCACTGCAGCTGCTGCTTTGCACAGCTCCTCAGCAGCCTTACATGGAGCCCTTGCTCTGCAAAGTAGAGCCCCTGTCCTGGATCACAGCTCTGGATATCTGACTTCACACCAGGGAAGCTGCACGTGGTGTTAGTGCTCAGCAGAAGATGAGGTTTAGCCTCTTTGTTTGAAAGTAACTCTGCAGTTCTGATTTACCACATGGAGTGCCCTAGAAACCTGCAAATTAATACAGAGTGGAAAACACGTAGCCACTATTTATTGCTCCTATTCTGTCATTTGCTCCAAGCCCTTCCTGTGCTCTACAGAGAAAAGAATCAAAGTAAAATCATACTAAACCTGGGCTATCTATGGTGAATGTTCCATTGTCCTGTGGTTTCATGAGAGCAGGAGGTGACTGTGGAACTGAGGACTTGCCTGCTCCAGGTGCAGGCAGGATGGTGCTGGTGTTCCTGATATCACAGCTAATGAGGGATCTGGTTTGGTGGGTTCCTCACTTTTGCACTCATACACTGAATTAGCAGGGCAAAAACTTACTCCTGGCTATGAGTTCTTTGTAGGGCACTGTAGTTAAAGGTCCTGCTTACAGCTCTGAACATGTGGGGGTCTGTACACCAGGTGGGATTTGAAGCTATTCACAGACCAACAGCACTGAGGATTCTCACCTGGCAGGTTTATACATGGGTTAGAGAATGGAAGCTGTGCCTGCCCCATCCCTGGCAGTGTTCAAGGCCAGGTTGGACACAAGGGCTTGGAGCAAGCTGCTCCAGTGGCAGGGGCTGGAACTGGATGAGCTTTAAGGTCCCTTCCAGTCTGAACCATTCTGTGATTCTATGTTTGCACCGCGGGGAGAAACAGGGAAAAGCTCCCCCAGCGGAGGGGCTACTGAGACACAGGCTGCGGGAACATGACACAAGTGCTCCTGGAATGCTCTGGGAACCCCTCTGTTCAGTGTGGCTGCTGTGATAGCAGGTGCTTTGTGGAAGGATGAAGGGACAGCAGGATTCGTGCCATCCGGCAATGCCCTGCCATGCACTGGCTTGTGGAAGGAGCAGATGCTGCTGCTGGTGCCTAGAGATACAGCACAGGGTTACCTCATCCTCTGGCTGTACACGCAGGAGGAGGAGGGGAGAGTGGCAGGGAAAATGAGAGGATTACTTACAGCCAGCCTCCCACCAGCCCTGCAGTCCCTGTGCTGCTTCCAGAGTTAGGGGAGATCATTTAGAACCACAAGGCTGGGAAGTGGGCACTGAGCTGCTTTCTCCTGGGCACAGCCCACTCCTGCAGAGCCTGGGGCTCCACTTGTCCTCCCTCGAGCATGAATGGGGCTCCACTTGTCCTCCCTTGAGCCTGCAAGTGGGTCAATGCCTGCTTAGTCCAGCATAATGCCTGTGATTAAACTCCCTCTGAAACAGCGTTGGGAGGCACCTGCAGTAAGGTCTCCCCTTAAGGAGCCTTCTCTTCTCTAGGCTGCCCCAGCCCAGCTCTCTCAGCCTGGCTCCAGAGCAGAGCTGTTCCAAGCCTCTGATTGTCCCTGTGTTCCTCCTCTGGACCCTATCCAACAGGTCCATGTCTTTGCTGTCCTGAGGATCCGGCTCAGTCCCATTGGGCCACCTCTGGAGCTGTCCTGGGTACCCCTGTGTCCCTGAGCTGCATACTGGGGGCGGGGGACTCAGGCTGATGCAGTCTCCACGATGTACACAATGGTGGGTAGCATCCCTACATCAATGTTCTCTCTAGTACAAATCTCATGCTATTCCCCCTCTGAATTTGTATTTCTCTTCTCCTCTCAGTGCAGGCAAACCAGCTCCTCTTCCAGTCCTCCCATTCCAGCAGCCTCGCTGGTGAGGTGAGGGGATTATTAACCTCTTAGCCCAGCACTGGAGCACATGTGCTGGAGCTGCATCTGCCCCATGCCCCCTAAAGCCCTTCCAGGCTCCCAGAGCCTAGCACCAGCCATCACACCACTGACCTACATACTGCACTGATGCATCTCGATTAGATGGGTTTCCAGCAGCCCAGCCAGGCTGACCAGGCTGTTTCTGGGAGCCCCAGAAAATAATCTACTTATTTATTTAAAGCTACTTTGGGGAAGATACTCCCATGGAAACGCAGCGCACCACCAGCCCTAGAGACCAGCAGCTCCCTGTGAAGGTGGGCTGTGAGCTGCACAGGGGTAGCTGGATCCAATGTACTGGGGTTCAGGTGGGGAACTGATGGGTTTTCTCCCTCCGTTCACAGGCTCCCACCTCAGAGCACTGCTGGTGGCGTTTAGTTTGGATGGCTTTGTCCTGCTGATCCTGTTTTCAGGAACCAAACACTGCCTCAGTGGCTACCGACACCCTGTTTTTGTGTGTGTGCATTAGTGGGCAGGCAGTTTAAAACCAGTTATGACGTTCCACACCAGCACAGGGCACACTGCTGCAGCAGGAACCCGAATGACACACATGAAGCAACCGATTTTGTAATCCTGTTTCATAGAAGAGCCAGGGCTGTGCTCAGGAGGCTCCTCACCACTCTGCTGCCCTTAATCACAGCTCACTCTTCCCATTCCCTGCCTCTCCTGGGCTGTGCTGGGGGTGCTGAGTCCACACTTGCTTTTTATGGTGCAGCCCAACAGGAATTTCTCTACATTTGAAGACCAGGTTAACTATGGATGGTGACAAGGCTCATTCATGGCATCCCAGCCTGGTCTGGATTGGAAGGGACCTTAAAGCTCCTCCAGCTCCAGCCCCTGCTCCCACAGGCAGGGACCCCTTCCACTGGAGCAGCTTGCTCCAAGCCCCTGTGTCCAACCTGGCCTTGAGCACTGCCAGGGATGGGGCAGCCACAGCTCCTCTGGGCCAGCACGCTGTGCCAGCGCCTCAGCACTCTCACAGAGGAAAGCTTCCCAATGTCTCATCTCCATCTCCCCGTTTCAGTCTGAACCCATCACCCCTTGTCCTGTCACTACAGTCCCCGAGGAAGATTCAACTCTTGGGTCTTCACCAGTTTAAAAGCCCAACTGAGCCCACATAGGGTGAGCCTGCCCACAGCGTTTTGTGATGGGGCTTCTGCTGAGTTCCTCCAGCAGAGAACATGAAAGTGCTCTGCACCTCAGCCTGCCCTGCACTGCTGGGACTTGGACTGCTCTTCTCAGCCCTGCACTGGGCTCCTGATAGGTAACTGCAGTTCTTTCTACTTACCTTTATCCTCCTGACAATGGATTTATAGCAGAGATTAAAAGCCAACAGGAAATAAGTCTGTTGCCTCCCCAGACACCTGTTGAATGCTTTATTATTTTAATAAGGAACAACTGTTACCATGGGAAGGAATCTTCCCTCATGAACAACCATAGTGAGGATGGGGTTATCTGGGGGTTATCTCAAGTGTCTCACACTTTAATTCCCATTATTTGCACTGCTTCACAAGCTGCTGTGAGGGCTGGAGAAGAGAAGGCTCCTGAAGGAGAGACCTGAGAGCAGCTCCAGTGCCTAAAGGGGCTGCAGGAACCTGGAGAGGGGCTTGGGACAAGGGCCTGTAGGGCCAGGCCAAGGGGAATGGCTTGAACCTGCCCCAACAGGGGAGCCTGAGCTGAGCTCTGAGGCAGAAGCTGTTCCCTGGGAGGGTGCTGAGGCGCTGGCCCAGGGTGATGGCCCAGAGAAGCTGTGGCTGCCCCATCCCTGGCAGGCCCACCTGGGTGAATGCAGTTACAGATCCCTACCTGTAAAGCTTGAGTTCCAGGCGCCCTTTGCAGAGCTGCGCTGGGCCCTTGGAGATCTGTTTCCATGGGTCTGTCTGGAGCCCATCTTCATGGTAGAACACCCATGTCAGAAGAGCAAAGCTGCCCTCAGCAGTGCTGGAGGCCTGGCCACGTGTGCTGCGGCTCTGGCTGGAGGAAGGCAGGCAGCTCAGGAGGAGCATGGCTGCAGGGGCAGTGGCAGCCTGACTGCCCCTTTCCCCAGGGCTTAGAAGGCCTCTCCTGAGCATCGGCTGAGGGAGCAGGTTCCCCACACTGCCCCTCTGCTCTGCACTGGGGAGATGCAGACTAGAGGTGAGGAAGACGTTTGTTACCATGAGGGTGCTAAAACACTGGCACAGGCTGCCCAGAGAGGTGGTGGATGCCCCATCCCCGGAGACATTCGAGGCCAGGCTGGATGTGGTTCTGGGAACCTGCTCTAGTTGAGGATGTCCCTGCTCATTGCAGGGGTAGGAGTGGATGAGCTTTGAATGTCACTTCCAGCCCAAGCTGTTTTCTGACTCTCTGACTCCTGGGAGGGGACACAGAACACACACAGCCAGAGCCATCAGAGAACCAGCATTTATGAGGGTGACCAGGCAGCCTATTGCTCACAAGTCACTACACAGAGGTGCCAAGCAGGGCCACGGCACAGCAGGGACGCGCTGCTCCATTGCAGAGACAGCACAAGGATGAGGCAGGACACGGAGCAGCACTGGCAGCAGAGGGTTCGCCAGGGAGCTGGTGTATCCTACAGAGACCCCCAGCCTGTCCAGGGACTGGGACCAGCTTGCCCTCCTTGCAGGATGCAGTGACAGGAAGGAGGGTGTCCCTGCTGCAGGGCCTGGCAATCAGCAACCTCCTGCTCCATGGGTTGTCTCTTCCTTCCAAATCCTGCTGAACCCAACTCTTCCACTTGAGTCTGCCCATGGGCAAAGAGCCCGGGTGGCCACAGAGCATCACCCCATGGGCCATCCCACGACACCACGGCAGCCGGGGTGGGGCAACAACAGAAAGCACCCACAGAGCCCATCCAAACTTACAGAGAGCCTGGGGGGCATTACAGAGAGCTGAGCTCCCCACAGCAGGGCAGGGCAGGGTAGGCTGTGCTGCTGGGGTGCAGGGGAAAGAGGGAGCCCAGCCCAGGGCACTGCTGGGGACCTCTGGGGACAAGACAACAAACCCAGGGTCCTGAGCACCCACACCCAGGGCTGGGGCAGGAGCCTGGTCCTGGCATCACCTTCCAGCTGGGTATGGCCGATGCCAGACAGGAAGGCGCAGTTGAGATTCTGCTGGGGGGCCCCTGCCCAGCCACTCACTCTGGCCATGTTCCTTCTCCATCCCATGTCCCCATATGCTCCTCAGCCCCCTCAGCTCTAGACATTCAGGAGCACGGCTCTGGGGATGGGGACAGTGGGAATGCCAACAGGGAAGCATGTTTGTCCTGTTTCCTTTCCCAGGTGGGCACAGCATCAGGCAGAGGGGTCTGCAGGGCTGCAGCCAGGATGAGACCCGGGATGGGCAGTGGTGGGGTGCCTGTCCCAATCCCCAGGGGTCTCAGCATCCCTGGCTGTGTGGATGGGCTGGCAGAAAGATCTGTTGCACAGTGCCTGGATTTGCTCAGGGAAAGGTGGTGAGGATGCAGCTCCTTGTGAGGAGGGCAAGCACTGGGCTGAGAGGGCTGAGACCCAGCTCCTGGGTGCTGGGGATGGGCAGGGAGGGAGCCAGCCACACACACAGGCTCTGGGGGGAGCAGGAGGGGTGAGCATCCTCCTCATCTCCACATGGAGCCACATGCCCAGGCAGCCCAGCAGCCCCACTATGGAAGGGACCAGGAGGAGGAGGGGGGTTCTCTGGCCCTGCCTTGGGGGTTGCTCAGATGCTCCCGCAGCCCGGTGCCCCCGTGCCCCGGGGGGTCATCTCTTGCCGTCGGCGGTGTCGGTGTCGGTGCCGGTGCCGGGCAGGCCGGCGGGCTGGGCGCTGGGCTGCACTGGCTGGACCCTCTCCTCCAGGCTGCCGCCGGGGAACACCACGTAGCGGGCGCTGAGGCGCTGCTCCCGCGGCTCCCGCAGGTTCTCCTTGCTGTGCCAGATGCCGTAACCGAAGTACACCAGGAGCCCTGCGGGGGGACAGCAGCTCCAGAGCCCGCCGCGACGCAGGCGGCAGCCCCAGAGCGGCACAAGCCGCGGCCCCGGCTGGGGCTGCAAAGCTGCTTGAGGGGGAGAAAGGATCCTGCAGATCCTGGGCACCCGCGGCCCCGGGGAGGGGGAGCCCCAGGGAGCTGCCGCGGGAGCAAGGGGTGGATCCGGCTTGAGGGAGGATCCGAGGCTCACAGGGACGAGCCAAAACACCCCATAAACCTGAGAGGGTCAGGGAGGTGCTGGGAGATCTCAGCTCGTGTCTCCAAGGGGAAACTGGAGACAGAAAGGGGCAAAGTGCTTTGTAATCCCATCCCCGGGGAGAAGAGCTGCCAAAGACACCAGATGGCTTGTCCACCACCAGGACCAGCCTGGTCCCACTCCCTGGCTCGCACTGCGCAGGAGCACTCACCAAGAAGCAGCCAGATGGCAAAGCGGAGCCACGTCATGTAGCTGAGCTTCAGCATCAGATAGATGTTGAGGAGGATGCTCAGTGCTGGAGACAGAGGCACGAGGGGGATCTGAAGAAGGAAAGGAGCTGGGGGTGAGTGAGACCTGCAGGACCATGTTCCCCCTCCTGAAAACTACAGACACAAAAGGTGGCCCTGGTGAACGTGGGGGACAAATGACTCATGCTGGGCTTCCTGAAAGGAACAGCAGCAGCTGGGGAGCCAGGAGCTGGAATCCAGGCTGGTGCGGTGGGCATGGCTCTGGACTGTACAACGTCCTGGTGGCAACCCATGGTCCTTGCTGGAGCAGCCAGGCCAGGGCATGGCAGGGAGGTGGAGGTACCACTGGTGTCAACACCCACACGGCTGCACCTGGGCTGGAACTCAGTGGGGGGGCATAAGGGGCACAAAAGTGGTTTGGAGGCTGGACAAAAGAGCCTCAGTGCTTTCAGTGACCTCCTGCGGGTCCATTGGAGCTGTTCCCACCCCACACCCTGGCAGAGGGATTGTTCCTGCCTGTCCCCAGCATACCTGGAAGGTCTGTGTGCCGTGCTGCTGCTCGTGCGCCCAGATGAGCAGGAGGCTGAGCAGGAAGCCCAGGCTGAAGAGGACCAGCAGCAGGGAGTAGCTCCAGGTGGGCAGGTGGAGGTGGGTGCTGCCAAACACCAGGATGGAGCACAGGCAGATGGCTGACACCATCAAGGTCACCACGGCCACCGTGACCACCTCCCCTGGATAGAAGTCGCTAAGGAACTCCAGGTAGGGCTCAAAACTTGCCTTCAGCTGCCCTGGCTCCCGGTGCTCTTTGCTCTTGTCTCTGTCCACCAGCTGGAGCTTGTCAGAGAAGGACTCGTACTCCTTCAGCTCACCGGCAGACGAACCCTCGTGGGGCTCGGGGCTGGGCTGGCCACCAGCCGCTGGCGCAGGAGCATCCCCCTTCTGCTGCTGGAAGCGCAGGACGATGATGCTGGCGGCCACGAAGGTGTAGGCCAGCAGTGTGCCAATGGACAGGAACTGCACCAGGGCCTCCAGGTCGAAGACAAGGGCCAGCAGCGCCATGAGCAACCCAAAGACCACGATGCCAACAACAGGCACCTGTGTGCGGGGATGCACTCGGGAGAAGACGCGGAAGAAGAGCCCGTCCTCGGCCATGGCATAGACAATGCGTGGCAGGGAGAAGAGGTTGCTCAACAGGACTGTGTTCATTGCTGAGGGGTGGGCAGGAGAAGGAGGACCATGTCAGACCCACGCCACCCTGGATCCCAGCCCCCGTAACGAGCAGTGCTCCCACCACTGCCTGTACTCACCACAGATGGAGCCAGCGGCCACCAGAAACCCTGCCCAGGCGTAACCCCTCCTGTAGAACGCATCTGCCAGGGCAGAGTCCGGGTCCAGAGTGTGCCAGGGCACCATCAGTGTCAGCACCACCGACACCAGGATGTAGGCGCCGGTGGCCAGCCCCAAGGAGAAAGCAATGGCCCTGGGGACAGCTCTCTGCGGGTTCCTGGCCTCTTCGCTGGAGGCTGCGATGACATCAAAGCCCACGAAGGCATAGAAGCACGTGGCTGTGCCGGCCATGATGCCCGACAGCCCGTACGGGGCAAAGCCACCCTCCTGGGCGCTCCAGTTCTTGGGCTGTGCGAGGATGAAGCCCATGATGAGGATAAAGAGGATGACACCCATGCTGACGGCCGAGAACATGTGGTTGAGCCAGGAGGACACTTTGGCACCAAAGGAGATGAAGGTGGTGGCGACCAGCAGGATTGCGGCCGCCAGGAAGTCAGGGTAGTGAGCCAGGAATGGCACGTGCCAGGTGCCCACGTGAGTCTCAGTGAAGTTCTTTATCTTGTGGTTGAAGATGGAGTCGAGGTAGCCACTCCAGGCCCTGGCCACCGCAGCTCCCCCGATCATGTACTCCAGCAGCACGTTCCAGCCGATGAGGAAGGCCCAGATCTCCCCCACGGACACGTAGGTGAACATGTAGGCAGAGCCTGTCTTGGGAACGCGGGCTCCAAACTCAGCATAGCACAGAGCAGCCAGGAGCGAGGCAAAGCCGGCAATGATGAAGGAGACGATGACGGCAGGACCAGCCATCTCCTTGGCCACAGTGCCTGTGAGGACGTACAGCCCGGAGCCCACCATGCCCCCGATGCCCAGCAGCGTCAGGTCAATGGTGGAGAGGCATCTGTTGAAGGATGTCTCCATCATGTCGTCCTCCAGGGTCTTCACCCGGTTGAGTTTCTGGCAGAAGCGGGTCAGGTCGGTGGAGCGGGGCAGCCATCGCGCCATCCTGCAGGCAGTGGGTCCTGCCCTCGGCCAGACCCTGCCTGGAGACCTGGCAGAGAAGCAGGAAGGTGTCAGCATGCCCCCCGCAAGGATGCAGTGGGTGGTGGGAATGGGGTGGAAAAGGCATCAGGGCATATTCCAAGTGTCTCTCTCTCCTCAGCCGTCACTGGGCTGAGCACTGGAGTGTGTCCTCTGCCTGGGTGGTGGCTGAGGACACACAGCCACCCGTGGGGACCCATGCTTGTGTGCCAGGAGGGAAGGAACCCACAGCACCTCCGAGGCAGCATCTCCGGGGCTTTTCTTTTTAACCAGAGCTGCATTAAACCCAAACCAGGCTGCTCTGGCCCTGCTGAATGTTTCTTTGCTGCTTCCCCCCACCTTATTCAACATCTCCCTGACCTGGTGTGCCAGGAGCCCGGGGAGGATGGGATGCAGCATCCTCAGTGCCATCACTTAGGGGTGGACTTGGCAGTCTTGGGATAACAGGTGGACTTGATGATCTTAAAGGTCTTTCCCAACCTGGCTGATTCTATGATTCTATCTCCCCTGCTTGCCCAGGGATAGCCCAGGCATAGCTTGGCATGCAGCAGGAAGTCCACAGCAGCTCCAAGCGAGGACGTGGAAGATGCTGGCCAGACCAGGAAACATCAGGCTCCTGGAGAGCAGGAGGCACCTGGCATCTTCAGGTGCTGCTTTACGGCTGCTCCGTGGGGCAGCCAGTGATTCCAGGGATACTCTCCCTCCTCCCCGTGCTGGGATACGTGTATCCCAGTTCCCCAAGCCCCAGGTCCTGCTCAGAGGGCTGTCAGCGCAGCCCTGCTCCCTGCCTCCATTGGTCCCAGACCCCAAAGGGTCCTGGAAAAGCCGCCGGGAGCTGCCGGCCTGACAGTGGCTCATGGGGACAAGGGGCCTGTCGGCACCCAACGCGCTGGAGGCACCCCCAGCCCCTCTCCGGACACCCGCGCAAGGGGGGGGGTCAGTGTCGGGATACCCGACCCCAACGCCCCCCAGGAGACCCGGAGCTGGACGGGGCGGTCACGGAGCTCCCCCCCGAGGGCCGGGATTCCTGCCCCGCGGCCGCC
Source organism: Agapornis roseicollis (assembly GCA_002631895.1). Classification (NCBI taxonomy): domain Eukaryota; kingdom Metazoa; phylum Chordata; class Aves; order Psittaciformes; family Psittacidae; genus Agapornis; species Agapornis roseicollis. Next base: position 124,005 of record NDXB01015981.1, read on the forward strand.
GCTCCCCATGGCCCCGGCCCCGCCGCCCCGCAGGGTCCCGCTCCCGGCCCCGCTCCCCACCTGCTCCGCGCCGCCGCCGCCGCCGCCCGGCTCCGCCTCCCCGGCCCGGCGGAAGGGCGGGACCCGCGCGGCGGCCGCGGGAGTCCCTCGGGGCGGGGGGAGCGAACGGGGCCGCCCCGGCATGAGCCCCATTGAGCAGCGGCGGCCCCGGGGCGTGCAGCGGGGATGGAGGTGGGAGCGCAGCTGCGGGGGAAGGCTGGGCCCCGGCCCTGCGGCCATCCCGGGGGGAGCCTGCCTCTCCCTGCTGTGCCCTGGGGAACAGGGACCTCCCCCGTGCGCAGGTTCTCGCCGTGGGGAAGCAGCAGAGGGTGAGCTCTGGAACCTCAGAACCAACCAGGCTGGGAAAGCCCTTTCAGCTCATCCAGCCCAACCCTTCCCCCAGCCCTGCCCAGGCCACCCCTGCCCCATGGCACTGAGGCCTCGTCCCCACGGGGTCTGAACCCTTGCAGGCCCGGTGCCTTCAGCCCTGCCCTGGGCAGCCTCTTCCAATGCCTGAGCACCCTGTGGGGCAGGAATTGCTCCTCAGCTCCATCTAAACCTGCCCTGGGGCAGCTTGAGCTCGGGTCCTCTTGTCCTGTTACTTGGCTGCTGAGCACTAAAGCTGATGCTTCACCCCAAATGTCCCTCCTGACTTGTAAGCCAACTCAGAGCCCACCAAGCAGCACCCAGGGCTCTCACCTGCACAAATGCATCCTCATTCGTGCTGGACCACCTCCTTATGCAGAGGGGACTGCACTATCCCCCTCATCAGCCCAAAGTACACGAAATGGAAGCAGGAACCAGGACTTGTCCCTTTCTACCACCCGTTATTTCCCCTCCTCCTGCTGATGGGTGACTGTGGGGCTGGCACAGAAACGTAGCTCTTGTCGGTCACCTCACACCACACCATAGAGCTCCATTGGCTCATGCATCCCCTCTCCATGTGGCTTCTGGCACACAAGGAGACTCAGGCAGGAACTGCCACCAAAGGGGCAGTTGGCCCCTCTGGCCTGGGGCAAGAGCTTGGGGGTTCACAGGTAGTTGAACCATGGAACCGACAGCCCAAAGCCAGTGATCCTTTCCAGCACTTCCAGCTCCTTCCAGTCAGCCACCAGGACCATCCCCAGCCCAGCCATCACCAGCAACGCCACTGCTGAGGGGGCTGAGCGCTGCTGAAATCATGCTTACCCAGTGCCCCTGCTCTATCCTGGTGCTTTATTCCCTTTCCCGGCATCAACCCCTCCTGCCCTCACACACGAAACCTTTCCGAACCCCCCCCCCCCCCCCCCCGAACCGAACCCCCGCCGCCTCCCTGGCCCGNGAAATCATGCTTACCCAGTGCCCCTGCTCTATCCTGGTGCTTTATTCCCTTTCCCGGCATCAACCCCTCCTGCCCTCACACACGAAACCTTTCCGAACCCCCCCCCCCCGAGCACAGACACGAGACACGGCCGCTTGCATGGGCTGCCCGGCAGAGCATCCGCAGCCACATGGGGGGAGCCGGAGGCGGGAGAGCTGCCGTTGTCATGGCAGTGCCGGAGCAGCCTCCCGGGATCCCGGCAGCACCGGGGATGGCAGCTGCCAGCTCTGCAGACAAGCTCTGGGTCCAGGTGGGCTCCGCTCCTCATGGCACAGCCCTGGCCTCCTGCACGAGCTGCCCCTGAGCTACCCCAGCCCCACCATCGGCTCTGCTGCTGCTGCAGGAGCTGCTCCAGCCCCACCACCGGCTCTGCTGCTGCTGCAGGAGCTGCTCCAGCCCCACCATCGGCTCTGCTGCTGCCTGGTGCCAGCCCTGGCATCAGGCAGGCTCCCTTCCTGCAGTAAGAGCCATTGTTCATCCCCGACTTCCTCATCCTCACCCCTTGGCAAGCAATTCCCTTGCTAACAGCTCTGGCCACGCAGGGAAGAACAGATTCAGCACCAGGGACTGCTCCTGCCTGTGTGTGTCCTCACAGGCCCTACGGTGTCTCCAGAGGGGAATGTTGTCCACGTTGCTCCTCAACAGTTTAGCAGTAGAGCACAGGGCTCCCAGCAGAGGGTCCAGAGGCAACACAGCTCAGAATGGTTCAAGGGGATCCTGTGATGGTGCAGCGCCCACATCAGCCCACTTTCCAGTTGGATGGGGCTTGAAGCAACCTGCTGTAGTGGAAGGTGTCCCTGCCCATAGCAGGGGGTTGGAACTCGATGTGGTCCCTTCAACCCAAACCAGTCTGGGATTTTATGATGATAAGCCTTGCTCTAGGAATGCCAGAAAACCCTGAAATGGTGACCCAGGTACAATCATAGCTCGTCAACACGTACTGGCCCTGGGTCTTCAAGCAACCCCAACAGCTTTTCTGACCTGAACTTCACCTGTGAACACCAGAAGTGCTCACAGCCTCCCACTGCACCAACCCATCCTTATGGGCAGCCCACACTGCCCAGCCCCACCACAGTCCCTTCACACTTGAAGTGCTCCCTTACCCAGCTTCCAGCCAGTGTTCCCACTCTCCCATGCACTGCATTCTGGAGTTCTCAGTCCTGACAGGTCTCAGGGCACTGAGAGTTCCTCCCCCCCCCCCGATTTAACCCAGTGCCCCACACTCAGCATGCAGGGCTGGGACAGAGGTACTCGCAGCCATGGACATCTGGAAAGCTGCAGCCCCCGAGACAGAACAGAAGGATTTTATTTCTCTGCATTTGGAAACTGGTTTAAGGAAAAGCCCTCAGGACGTCTCTGCTGCCCAAGTGGAGTGGGACACTGCACACACAGCCCAGCACTGCTGGGCACAATCCCAGAATCCTCCCCTGGCGCTGGTACCTGCTCAGTGTCTCTGGGAGGACCGGTTCAAGGGGCTGTTTGTGCCTCAACACACACAGAACCATCTTCTTGTAGAGAAACTTGGACATTTTTCCCAGCTGCCAACCATCCATGGATGGCGAATCCGCCTCCAACTCCTCACCTCTCCCATTCCTTACCAGAGACATCAAAATGTCTCCTCAAATCCAGAGGATTTCCTGACACAGTAAAAAGCAAACACACGAACAGTCTATTCATTAGAGGGAAAGGAGAAGAAAACTCCAGGAAGAAACCGGCAGATTTGCTCGTTCAGGAAAAAGCCTTCTCGGACTCGGATTCCTTCTGCTGTAGCTTCCGAATCAGCTCCAGTAAATTCATCTGTAAAGTCAGCTCCTGCAAGGGAAAGAGATGATTTTGCAAGAACAAGATGATCCCATTCCCTGCTGCAGGAAGCAGAAAGGACGGGTTTGAACCACCCACTCAAGAGCTGCTCATCGTCAAGGAACAAAAGAGAAACCATGGAAATACCAACCAAAGCCTTTCCCTGGTTCAAGTGCTTCTGTGAGATACAGGGCAGTAACTTCTTAAGAGATCTGCTGCAAAGAACAGCTCTTGGGAGTCCCAGGGCCTTAAGATACAGTGCAGATTCAGAAAGGTTCTTCTTGACCATGACAAATGGAGTGGGAACTAGCCAGTTCTGCAGGTTTCCCCTCCTGGAGCAGCAGCATCTCCTTGCACACCCACACTCCAAGCCATCCTTCAACAGCACTTGCCACACTTTGATCCTTTTTCAGCATAGATGGGCAGCAAACAGGAGGGATCACTTTGCATCCTAACTGGAATCTGTGCACAGCACACTGCTGTGCTGGGGCATCAAACTCCTTCTAGGCCATTCCCCTTCAAAACCTCCCCTTTTCCATGAGTGCAGACCACTGTTTCCTACAGTCAACACACTCAGCATACAGTTTCTTTGCCATCTGCTCGTTCTTTAGTTACATTTCGCGCACAAGCCACTTAGACTACCCAGTGGAGCAGCAAATCCCATGAATGCTGTTCCGTGACTCAGGCTTGCAGACATTCCCTTATGAAATAAAAGAAGTCTATTTTGGTAAAAACCTATTGCCTGCATAAGCACGTATTTTATACAACAAACATAGAGGAAACACCCCAGCATGTGGAGAACACATTCTAGGGGGGATTTTCTCAGCTGAAGGTGACGTTCACAGGTACAAGACAAGGTCTGTGTCTGCTTTGCCAGCTACTGTAAAGGCAAACTTAAACCCCAGCAAACAGGAACCCAGTGAAGAATTATCACTTCTAAAAGGCAGGGGCAGGAGGGGAGAGAAAGAACTGCTTTCATTGTACCAGTGAGGAACAGCAGCACAGGAAAAACAAGAGGCTTGTTCATGGCTGCACAGCAGAGACTCATGTGGGGTTTGGAGGGTGCCTGTTTAACTAACTTGATTTAAGCCACTTTTTCTCACTATCAGGTCTTTATGGAAGTGAAATTTGATCAGCTACACCTCCCTTCCTGTTAAGAACAGCTTGCTTCTGCATTCCCTGCAAACTTCTGCAGCATTCCAAGGACAGTGCAAGTTTTATCTCCACTGTTGATGAGTTTTGGGAGCAGATGTACTGGGGAAACCACAACCAATGTTCTAATCACAGCCTGAGATCATCATCTCCAGCAAGTCACATGCAAGGATTAACAAGAGGCTTCACAAAGACTCTGCCAAGACAGTTTGCACAGTGAGTGAGGTACAGCAATGATAAACCTACGCAGCTTCTTATTTAGATATTATTCAGCCCCATGCAGGAGCCACAGGATTGCAGCACAGCCTTCCTAACCCATACACTGCGAAAAACAGCAGAGAGCTGGAATGTTGCCATGCCTCATGGTTTTCTGCTTCGTTACAAACCCTGTACTAGGTCCACAAAGGGCACACTGCTCATCAGCTGAAGCGGCAAAGGATGGGTCGTTCTCTCTGATCCAGTGATTCAGAATTCAATAAGAGCAAGATCTTGTTAAACAAATGAAGATGCTGATACAAGTGCGCTGTCAGACCTTACACTCCCTGCCCAAACACCAACCTGTGGGTTAGTGGTGATGTAGAAGCCAGACACACCAGCCTTCTCCAGAGTGCTCTGCTGGTCTATCACTTTTTGGTCCAGTTCCAGGACTATCTTCTCATCCATCATCCGTTGTTCCTCTCGAATTCGTTGCTCCACAGCCTGACAAAGATGACAACCAATGGAAAACCTTGGAATATCTGCCTTCCTCCTACCTTCTGTCACCTCCAAGTCTGGTACTGGAAATGAAGAGGAACTCAACCCTGAAGCACTCCTGCCTCAAGGACAGCAGAAGGCAGCAATTATGGCCCAGGGTCTTGCATCCTCCAGTTGTCATGTCTCAGCAAAACTACCACTCCAGAAAATGCAGGGAAACCTCTGGGACCATGCTCCTCTCTGTGTTTGGAGGCCAGAAAAGACCAAGAGCAACAGATCAGTATCTGAATGGCTCTTCCTGAGGACCCAAGGTCTGAGCTATGGCTGAGGATGGGCTCTGGAGAAGTCCAAGGAAAGACTTGGAGAAGGAGCAGAAGCCACTGAAGGTCATCAAGCTGCCAACTCAGACACTTCCCTGAGCCTCTGTGTTCCCTGGACACCAACACACAGAGCTGGGGCTGTAAATCACACCCAGATCCCAGTTACTCACTGATGGAGCTGAACTCCTCAAAAACCCAACTTCAAAACTGAAACTCACTTTATGTGGTGTTGATAAGAGCAAGCTGAAGCCTGGCTTAGGCCTATGGTGTGCTGGGGCCCTACTTGTGGCAGGCTAAGAACATTACCCTGGACTCCAGGAGTGGTAGCACGCTCCGGGAGCACTCCCATGCTGCAGAACGGAGCAATGCCACCCAGCTATGGAGGAAACCTCAACCAGCCAAACACGATGGAGAGGTAAGAAGAGAGAAGAGGATTGCAGGGGATGAGAAGAGCCCAGCTCACATCAAAAGCCATGTTTGTGTGGAGGCAATACAACCTTACCAGGCTGCACTGAGCAGCAGAACCCACATGCAAGCCACAGGGAAAGTTAGGAAGTGTCAAATCCCATCTACAGGAAAGACATGGATCTGGTGAAGAGGGTCCAGAGGAGTGACACAGACATGGTCAGAGGGCTGGAGCACCTCTGCTATGAGGAAAGGCTGAGAGAGCTGGGCTTGTGCAGCCTGGAGAGGACTCCAGGGAGTCTTATTGCAGCCTTTCAGTTACTAGAAGCGATATAAGATGGGAACACTTTTTAGCAGGGCTGATTGGAGCAGGACAAAGGGTGATGGGTTGTGAGGACAAGGGGGGATTCAGGATGCGAGGAAGACATTTGTTACCATGAGGGTGGTGAGACAGGGGTTGGAACTGGATGAGCTTTACGGTCCCTTCCAGCACAAACCATTCCATGACTCTATGCCAGCAAACCCAGGCAGGACCTCACCTCCATCTCCCGCTGCTGGGCAGCGCGGAGCAGCGGCAGGTTGTGGGGCCTGCAGCACTGCTGCGCCTCCTTGTGCCGGTGGAAGAGCTCCTGCTTCATCCCTGCAGCAGGACAGGCAGCGGGTCAGGGCATGGCACCGTCACCACCCCCCCCACCCCTCCGTGTGCCCCACAACCTGCCACATCCCAGCCCCACACCCGCCTCCCGTATGCCCCGGACCCGTGTGCCCCGCATGCACCCATCGACCCCCTCCCAGTACCGCCCCCCACAGCCCTTGTGGCCCCCCCAACCCCCCCAGTGCCCTGGACCGCCCCCGGCCTGTGCCCGCCCCAAGTCCTCCCCAAGCGCCCGGGCGCACCCCCATGCCCTGCACCCCCCGCTGTCCCTCCCGGTGCCCTTCCCACGTTCCCCCTCCCCACAATCCCCCCCGTTCCCCTCTGCCTCCCCCAGGTCCCCCCCCGTCACCCCACGCC
>NDXB01015982.1:0-13234 GCA_002631895.1 Agapornis roseicollis
GGGCAGGAAGGAGGGGTTGAGTGGGTGAACGTGCTGCCTGGCTGGGTTCAAACTACGACACATGGTTACAGATTATTTCCAGAATACTCATGGGTTGGAAATGTTATTCTCTAGTGATGGGAAGTTTTCCACTAGGATGGCTAGATTAAACCTTCTGAAAATTCTACTTCCCCTATTTCAGGAAACAAATAATTTATACTCATTAACTGGGATCCAAAAATAACAATATTTTCAATAGGCCTTTATAATAGGTTCTGAGTTGGTCATGAATTAACTGCTATGCTGAGTTTTACTTTGTGAACACAGTTGTGTGATCAAGAAGTACTTTCAGTCCAGCTAATCAAGTTAAAATGCTCTGCCCACAAAATTGTTTACAGAATAGTAAATATGGTTAGGATGTACATTTGGTTGTAAGCCATAGTTACAAGTCCATAATAGAGCTGTAAAAGCATGAAGCTAATAAATCTTACTGGCCATGGATAAACAAGTGGAACTGACACTGAAAAGAGAATATTAGAATTGGCCAGATGGTCTGAGCTGGTAAATTACAGGCATTATAAAAACTTTAATTGGAAACTCAGTTATTTTCTGTGATAAGCTAAATCTTATATTCTGTGACTCAAGATTTCTCCCAAGAAGTAATGGCAGATGTAAAAAAAAATCCTCCAGTGATTAAAACTCACATAATCATTGCCCACATATCAGTGAGAATGTAGAAGAAAAGCCAACTTTACACTCGATCTCTGTAACTAACATAATATGACAGGGGAGTCAAACATATAGTATTTTCTATGAATAAGAAAAATATCCATTTCAGGTATTAATACTGATCATGTTTAAAACTCATGATTATTTATCCAATTTTTCAAAGAGATAGTTCCATATAAATTTCTAATTCCTGAATACAATTTCATAAATAAGAGTGCAAAGAGAATTTTGTTTATACCTCTAGGAAAAAAAAAAAATTGCAAGGCTCTCTTAATTCATTTCAAAAATAGCAATGTGTAGCACATTTTAGAGATAACCTTTAAAATTTTTCACAGGGAAACATACTCTGCATCTCAGTTTTAGAAGTACAGAGAAGCACCTAAATAAAGTTTAAGTACAGCTAAAATGCCTATCTGAGGTAAAGATACAAGAGGAGAACAGGAAGAAATATCTTTATAAAGCTGTTCCTATGATTCTTCATTTCTTCATATCCTAGGCATGAAACAAGACTTTAAAACTATCTGAAAGGAACAGAAAAAAACTTAAGAAAGCAGGTTGCTTAAAATGAAAACATACCTGGTCAAAATGACGATGACTCACATATTATAAGATAAGGGAAAACCAAATTGCTCTAGGTTTCATTTCACCTTCCTGAGATAGAAAATATTTGTTTCTTTCCTGACAGAAGAGTACCCAATAAATCAAATTCATCTTCAATGTAAAACTGAGAACTGGCTCCTAATCAGTCTCACAGAAGAGATGGACAGAAGAGATCAGTTATGGGTGCAGTGGTCAAGTGAGATTATGTTGTGCAGCTTTAGTGTACATAATTGCCTTCCTTGATAACAGTAAGTTAAGAAATTAAGTACATTATTATGTCTGCACTTAAAAAAGCTATGTTTCTTTAGAAAAAAATTTTCTTGGTTGCTTAACATAAATATATGCTATTATGCTTATGGCAGGGGGGTTGGAACTAGATGATCTTAAGGTCCCTTCCAACCCTAACTATTCTATGATTCTATGATAATATGTCAATGCATTAATGCAAATATTTACCATTTGATAAATATTTTACCTTTTCTGTCAAAATGATGACAACTACAGCGGGATTATGTTAGGAGGGAAAGGTATTTCTGGAACAGGCACTCTCATTATCTTTCCATACACAAAGAGGCACAAAGAGACAGAGGATTTTGACATCCTAAAGTGTGCTTTGGGTGGCCTACTTTCTGCAGCAAGCACTCTACAGCCAAGCAAAAGAGAATAACTGTACCAGCACACCAACTGTCCAGAGAGCATCATTATTACATGAAAATGAGATATTAGTCTGAACCCTATAATGATGAATTTCAGGATAGGGACTCCTAACCTAATTTGCATTACACCTCTATGTTTTTTAATTACTGTACATCTTAACTGGAGGGTGGAGAAAAAGTAATCCAAGGAAAACATAGGAAACAAGTGGTGATGCTCCTTCTCTTGTCATGTTTCTTGTTTTTGATCTTTGTGTTTTCTGAGCTAGAGAGAGGATGAGAAGATATAATGGAGGATCTTTTGTTTAATTTCCTTTCCCAGATGCATAATGGGACACCTTCTAGACCCAGTTTTCCTAGAAAGCAGCTTCTAGCATGGGGAAGATCTTAGCAGCAGGAGAGTTAGCCAGAAGGTAAGGAGATTAGGGCATACCTTCATCAGCTTGTTCACGGCTTACAGATAGTCCTTTGGAAATATTATCTGCTATCATCAACTTTAGAGCATGTTAACATCAGCTTCAGAGCAAGCATGAAGCGTATGGTTTTTTTCCTCTTCAGCACCTGCACTGAGTTTACTTCAGTGCAACAGAAAATCCACTTTTCAGGACATTTGAAGAAATATTCTAAAATACCTGAAGTGTTAAAAATCAGAAAATTGGTGCAGAAAATATCCAGTCTGGCATATTAGTCACTTTTGATCACTACCCACAGGTAAATGCTAATGAGCGAAACTGTCAGAGCTACTCCTTTCTGCTCACATACACTAAGGGACAGTCCTCCTTACAATACATAGCAGACGCCTCCCTTGTAAATGCTAAAATTGGGCAATTCAACTTTGTTGTTCAGATGGGACCTAGCTGTGGTTTTAAGTAGGTGACAGAGAATGAATCCTACCTTTTCCACACAGCAATGGTAGCAAACAAAGAATATATATTACTACATATTTATTCTTACATTAACTAAAACAACAAAGCCTGTGTTGCACATTCTTTCTTGTCCTACCCACTGTAGTCAACTCACATTTATAGCCTCTGCCAGAGTCATTATATAGACATCATGGGTCAGTGATAGTCTTTGTTTTGGCACCAAAAGAAAATATAAACTCTCTGAGAAAGAGAATGCTCATATTTAATCTGATGATGATTGGAAATGCTAGTTCTTGCTGTAAGAAAAACCATAAGCAATAACAGATTACACCGATAAAAAAAAGGGCTGATTCTAGGCTTGGACTGATGACTCAAAAATACATCAACATAAAACTGCCCAGAGTATTTACATTGTGTTACAAAGGAATTTGAGGATATTTTCTGAGGAGGATTTTATGCTTTTTCCTACTATTCTTGTTGTTTTCCTACTGTTCTTGCTTGTTCCTACTGCTCTTGCACTGCTCTTGTTCTTTGCTCTGTGGCATCCCAGGGCTGCTGCAACCACAAAATTATTTCCAGAGAGAAAAAGATAGCAGTCCTTCTAGCCATAACAGAATAGTTTGGATTGGAAAGTACCTTAAGATCACCTAGATCCAACCCCCCTGACATGGGCAGGGACACCTCACACTAAACCATGTCACCCAAGGCTTCATCCAACCAGGCCTTGAACACTGCCAGGGATGGAACATTCACAACTTCCCTCCAGTCCCCTGATCATCCTTGTGACACTCTTTTGGACTTGGTCCAACAGCTCCATGTCCTTTTTATGTTGAGGACACCAGAACTGCACACAAGACTCCAAGTGAGGTCTCAGGAGAGCAGAGTAGAGGGGTAGGATCACCTCCCTCAACATGCTGGTCACACTCCTTTTGATGCAGCCCACGATACAGTTGGCTTTCTGAGCTGCAAGCACACAATAAAGCCGACTCATGTTCATTTTCTTATCGACCAACACCCCCAAGTCCTTCTCTGCAGGGCTGCTCTGAATCTCCTCTTTGCCCAACCTGTAGCTGTGCCTAGGATTGCTCTGACCCAGGTAGAGGACCTTGCACTTGGCATGGTTAAACTTCATGAGGTTGGCATCAGCCCACCTCACAAGCGTGTCAGGGTCCCTCTGGATGGCATTCCTTCCCTCCAGCGTATCCACCGAACCACCCAGCTTGGTGTCATCGGCAAACTTGCTGAGGGCGCACTCAATCCCACTGTCCATGTCAGCAATAAAGATGTTGAACAAGACCGGTCCTAACACTGGTCCCTGAGGGACACCACTCGTCACTGGCCTCCAGCCGGACATTGAGCCATTGACCACAACTCTGTGTGTGCGGCCATCCAGCCAGTTCTTTATCCACCGAGTGGTCTACCTGTCAAATTGATGTCTCTCCAATTTAGAGACAAGGATGTTGTGTGGGACAGTGTCAAACACTTTGCACAAGTCCAGGTAGATGATGTCAGCTGCTCTACCCCTGTCCATCAGTTCCGTAGCTCCACTGTAGAAAGCCACCAAATTGGTCAGGCAGGATTTCCCCCTAGTGAAGCCATGCTGGCTGTCACCAAGCACCTTGTTGTTTTTCATGTGCCTTAGCATGCCTTCCAGGAGAATCTGCTCCAAGATTTTGCCAGGCACAGCGGTGAGACTGACTGGTCTAAATATTAGTTAATGACAGCTAATTATTTCCTTTTCCAACTCCTAAGTTTTAAGGATTTTTTTTTTTTAGAGGGAAAAGCACTCTTAAATGCACCTTATACCTTTTCCTCCTTCCCGTTTGCACAAACCTACAAAGACTCATACTCTTTGACACAGTATGACTCCTCTCTGTTGGCTTGCAGGCCAGAACCAGCTGCTAAACTATGAAGGTGGCAGAAAAGCATCATCACACGCTGTTGAACAGGGCATGATATTTCACTCCTTGCCCTGGAGCCCCATTTCATCCGTGGTACACTACTGCAATCAAATACAAACATGCTGGCTCATCATGAAAGTGTTCCTAAATGCAATGAACTGTAAACCACCCAAATTTGTCTCTACCACTTAAATTATAAAATCAAATTTGCATTTCAAAGCTCAGAGTTCAAAACAGTCAGGAAAAAAAGAATGCATTACTCTCCATTCACAAACTGTTTCAGATAATTTTCTAAGGACAATACCATATTTTAATTAAATTTAATCTTGTAACTAGCAAAAATGCATTTAAAGTCTTTGTACATATATTTAAAAATCCAGGTAAATGACTGTTTTCTAAAAGGAGTGTAAGATGGAGGATGCAGGAGCAGAAAATTTGAAACATACACTGGGAGCATCCCAGTTTGAAATTTCTCATAATAGGCACTTCAGCTGACTTAATGCTCTGTATAGAATCATAGAATACTTAGGGTTGAAAAGGACCTTAAGATCATCTAGTTCCAACCCCCCTGCCATAAGCAGGGACACCTCACATGAAACCATGCCACCCAAGGCTTCATCCAACCTGGCCTTGAACACTGCCAGGGATGGAGCACTCACAACCTCCCTGGGCAACCCATTCCAGGATCTCACCACCCTAACAGGAAAGAATTTCTTCCTTATATGAAATCTAAACCTCTCCTGTTTAAGTTTGAACCCATTATCCCTTGTCCTGTCACTACAGTCCCTAATGAAGAGTCCCTCCCCAGCATCCCTATAGGCCCCCTTCAGATACTGGAAGGCTGCTATGAGGTCTCCACGCAGCCTTCTCTTCTCCAGGCTGAACAGCCCCAACTTTCATTAACCAAGAACAGGAGAATATCCTAGGACCTAAATCAACATAGTAAAAAATAGGCAAATAATAAACTGAAACACTGCTGACAACGAAACTAAGATTAGCTGTACTGAGATATGATATAATGTTCAACTTATCACAGAAAAGGCTTTAGGGAGACCAGCAGTGAGAAGGTATACCTCATATATTGTAACTCTTACCATAAGGATGCATCTCAAAATACTCTGCTGTGCAAACAAACCCCAACTGAATTAAGTTAACATAAGCCAGTGATAGATGTAGCAAAATGCAACCATACATATTTAACATGATACAGCCCAAGATATTACAATCAATTTCATTGAGAGTGTATTGACTATAATTCAGAACTTATCTCCTTCTGGCATAAAACACTTCTCCCTGGACAATAACAGAAACAGCAGGAGCTGAAGTTTAAGATTACAACTAGAGATCAATGTTCCAAAAAGTATAGAGCACTTTCTAGCAGAGCTTTCTGAAAAATACATAAATTCTGAATGAACATGGTTTGGGTTTCAAAATGGGTATATGCAACGTGAGCCATGTGTAAAGTGAGGCCCTGGTTTCAGCTGTGATGGAGTTAATTTTCTTCCTAATAGCTTATACAGTGCTGTGTTTTGGATTTCGGATGAGAATAGTATTGATAATACACTGATGTTTTAGTTGCTAATTATCAGTGTTCACACAGAGTCAATGACTTTCCAGGTTTTCACACTGTCTACCAGTGAGTAGGCTGGGGGACACAGGAAACTGGGAGGATGTCATGCTCTGTACATAAGCTAGGGTGAAAGCTGTCCTGAAGCTGCTGTTTGGGAGCTGTCTGGGCATCTGTTGGTGGGTGGTGAGCAATCACACTGTGTATCACTTGTTTTGCATATTCTACTTCTTTTATCATTCTTATTAATATTTTTCCTTATTTTTCTGACCTACTGAACTGTCTTAATCTCACCCACAAATTTTATTCTTTTTTTCAAATTCTCTCCCCAGTCCCATTGTGGTGGGGAGGGAGCATATGAATGGCTGTGGTGTGTAGCTGCCTGCTGGGTTAAACCATTAAAAGTGAGTTGCTTGCACTGGTCAGTGAATCATGGTATTTAGTATAATGACTAGTTAATAAATTTTTTTATCACTGCCTGCTGCTAGATGGAATATCAAATATTTTCATACATGTTACTTGTAGGCATGACAGATAAAACCAATTTTTTTAATGTATGAATGTAAAAGGATGCTATCAAAGACTTCCTGAATGACAGCTCTATGATGAGCTAAAGCTATTGCTTCTCTTTAGCATTCCCTGTCTTCATGCTCCTGATGGCTCAGTGCTTAACAAGATGATCGTTTGGGAATCATTTCCCAGGAGGCCCAATTGTTAACATGCTGTACTGAAACATATCTTCATACTGAACACAAGATTCCAGAAGATGCTCCAAGGACTAAGTGCCCAAAGAATTTTGGCCTAAAGCCACTCTCTCAAGTTAAAAATTTTCTCTTTCAAAATCATAATTAAACTAATTTTTAGAGGACAGACCTGAAATTTCACAGCACCGCTGAAAATGATGCCATACACATGTAGTAGCCTAACCACAGCAACCAAGATTTAACATTTCTAACAACACAGTAATAACTACTCTGCAAAACCTCTTTAGGGGTTACCAAAATGCAGATGAACAAAGGACGAATGGTTCAGAAGACAAAGCCTGACACAAGATGTAGGTCTGTAGAAGACAGGAATATGGATGGGTTAATTCTGCCTTCAGAGCTCCAATATCACCACTATTTGTGACATTCAAGTTGCACTGACTACTCAGAATGTCATCAGCTTCTGAAGAAACTGCTGCTACTAAACTGCAGAAGACCCTGAGCTGATGGACTGCTCATGGCTTCGGTTTTCCTAAAGATTATCAAGTGGAATTAACAACACTTCATTCTGCACCTGAAATTCAGAGGTATAAGCCACTGGTTTCCTCACCCAAATTTATTACTACCCTAAAATGCAGGGAGAAGAAAAAAATCTAAATTGTATGTAACTACGGATTTTGTTTTGGATTATTTAATGAGGATAATATTGTAGTAAGCCTGCTGATACCTCTTTCTCAGGAAAGGATTTTGATAGAAACATGTAAAGAGATTAACTGGTTTTTGCTTAATATATTTAACAGTCATAGCATAGTGTATACAAATATGTCACACAGAGAAATGTCCAGAGGACTTTTCAGTTATTGTTTAGTAATGTTTTTGAAAAAGGACATAATTCTGCTTAGCTTACACATGTATAATTTAGAAAACTCATTGAACACCCTTAGCATAATTTGACAATATTACTATTCAGGGCACTTTTTATTAATAGCATAGATATTTCTGAATATAAATAGCTGATTGCAGCTCACTTTAAAATATAAAAAAATGGGATATAAGTTTGCATAGCTTTTCCTTACATAAAAAATAGTTAAAACCTTTAATTTATTTATTTATTAAGTTACACCCTTAGTTACATCTTTATTTATTTATTAAGTTACACCCTTAGTTACATCTTAGTTTGACTTACCTTGAAAGTATGCCTGTAGCTGCCTTTGAATAATTCTAGGTGGGGATAAGGTTTTATATAAAAGCAATTTTTCTCATGAAAGAAATGTATAATTAGTTAAATGCCAGAATATTTCCATTAGCTGGATGTTGGATGTTTTCTTACCTCTGTGCAAAGGATGAGCAATTTCAAGCACAGACGAATAGCTCATGGAATTTCACATACCAAATTGCAAGTAGTGGGAGAATCATAACTGAAGGACTTTAGCTTCTAGGTCTTCTTTGACCCCATTGCCCCACTCAAGTGTATTTACCTGTAAAATAGTAATTTGAGGCAGAGGAAGTTGAAAGGGCTTGTAATGCCTTTCAAAGGGCCCTAAATGTCCTATGTAGCAAAGCCTGTTTGGCTCATTAAAGTATAGCTATATACTCCCATTCAATTCCTTGTTTCTCTTATATACCTCATGAGTGGAAGTTGACCTAAACCAAAACACCTCTTCTAAGAAAACATCACTTCTAAGAAAACACCTCGTCTAAGGTGTATGTGAGTGGAGAGCTTTCTAAAACATCAGAGCTCTGAAGGATTCTAGGTGGCTTAAAAGCAGCAAAGCAGTGAAATTGAAAAATTAGTATTTTAATGGAAGATGACAGAAAAAGAAACATGAGGACTGGGACATTGCTATTGACTACAGCTAAAAAAAATAAGTCAGCATTCCCCAATGATCATCCTCAGAGTTTAATTAGAAAATTAACTTCTGTTACAAATAATAAAAAGAAATTGTGGGATGGCACAAACCAACGTATGTGTTAAATATTTCATTCCAAGATTGAAATTTCTACTTTCTATATAAAACCAAAATGTCCAGTGAATAAATTATTGTAATTCCTCTCTAGCTGTTGTCTAGCAGCCTGCTGTTAAGATTACATCCCTACATTTAAATACTTCCAGATTACTTCAGCTAAAATCAGCTGAGTTAGTCTTCACAATTAAAATAAGTGTTTTATACTAACCCAGATTATTTTCCCTCAAATGGTTAAGGAAATGTATATAAACACTCCTTTACATATCAGTATGCAGAGAGACTTGATTTAACAGAGAGGCAGAAAGGAGCAGGATCCCATCCATTACCTAAAATAAATGGATTTGCTGAAGTACAAATAGTGTTGACATATAGGTGGTAGCCTACCAACCTCTATTACCAGAAGACTACCCTATCTCATTCCCATATCTAAGTAAGAATTCTAATCTTCATTGGGTTATTTGTTTGGTTCATAATATTTTGTTTATAATGTTTAAAATTTCAGAACCAGTGCTAGAAAACAGAATAATGGAATTCAAAGGAAATAATAGGCAAAAGAAGATAAAAATATTATGTTTTATTACCTCATCTCTTTCTTAGCTTCAGTAGGTCTTTAAATAGATCTAAAGCTAGATACCTTGGAAAAACAAAACACAGATTGGAAGGCAGTTTCCCTCAAAGCCAGAACATTGTTAAACACACAGTTAAAGCAACATATTTAATGACACAATAACACTGACTCGTTAACATCCATTAATTAAACTTAATTAAAACAAACTGTCATTAATTGTTAGTGTGTCACCTTTGCACAGGGAGGAAGAAGGAGGCAGAAACATTCTGTTGAAAATTTTATCAGTGGACCTTATAAAAAGGCTATTCTCTCTGCAAGCAGATATATACTTCTGCCAGTTACCAGAACAGAAATATTTCCTGCAAAGCTAATTTGTATAGGAAATGTGTACTGTTTTCACCAGCTGTGAATGGCAAAGTACACCCGCATGCTAATCCAGTGATTGCAAGCATGTGGTGATATGTGTCTTCTAAACTTCTACCACAATAGCAGATTTGTTTTCTTAATCACAGAAGCTATAAAAATGTTCTGATTTCTTCTGATTTTTATTTTTTTTCAATGTGCCAACTTTATTGAAATGTACTTTGGGTACAGCCTCAAGCAGTTAACCCTCACTGAGAGGTTGTTCCCACCTAGATACTGAGAGGTTGCTCCCACCTGGATACTATCTTACTCTCCCAGTAATTCAGCCAATGCCATCCTTAATAATCATCATAGTGATTTCACAGATATGTTGAACAGGTAAAGATGGGACATATGTCCAGAAGCACTTTAGAGGAAATATTATCTTAAACTTTTTTAGTCCAAAGTCTACTTGACTTTCTTGAAAAAATCCACAGCCCATTCTCTGTTATTAATGCAAACCTAAAGCATTGTCATGATGAATTCCACCAAACAATGTTTAGCTTAAATTTGAAATAATTGGCTTTGTTCCTTTTGCTAGAATGGGAAAAGATATTGTGATGTTTTCTTTCACCTGCCTTCTGATGTCTAATGAATCACCAGCACTCCACTTACCTAAGACATCTTTCTGTCTCTCACTTGGCAAGCCTATTTAGATAAGACAACCTGCTGACATGCCAGCAATAACCAGATCACACTAACAGGAGCTGTAGCTCATCAGAATTGGATCTGAACAGCAAAAGAGATGGTGTTGTTAATTATTATTTCAGCTGTGCACATTTGGTCTTTGGCTGGTGTTAACGGACTGAACATGCTTTAGCTTTCAGAGTGTGCAGGGTTTGCCCTACAAGCACTTCAAGTCTGTTTTCCTCTGAAAGGCATCCAAATCTGTGCAATCCACGACATTTACATGGTATAACAGGAAAGCATGGGTTAGGAGACTAACTGTAAAAATGCAATCCTCATCTAAGCACAACTGCTACAACAGATACAATTAAGTGTTTCTTCATCATTATTACAAAAGCAACTGGTCCAGTAAAAGTAATCTAAGTCAGCTCTAAAACTGTGCTGCAGCCAGTTTGACTACCAGATGATTAACATGGGAAAATGGGAAAGCCATAGAAAATACCAACTAATAGAGCTATATCAATAAATCTAAATAATAGATAGTAGTAGCCTGGGGGACATAAAGAAGGACTACAGAGTCCTGGGAGAGGTGGTTAGGGGCTCTGGAGCTCAGATTGATTTTTCATCAGTCCTCCAGGATACAGGGAAAGACCTTAAAAAAGCTAGAAGGATTGCACAGGTTAATAAATAGTTACAAGAGTGGTGTCATAGTCAGGGGTTTGGGTACCTCGAACACGGAACCCAAGTTTGTAGGTCAGGTCTACTGGAGGCTGGTGGACCTGCTAAGATAAATAATAGGAAGAGTGGTTTTGGTATGAGGCTTGCCAGACTTGTCAAGGATGTTTTAAACTAGATGTGTTGGGGGAGGGGGGCATCAGTCCATCCCAACACACCCAGTTGGTTGCCACCACCTATAATAAATGCTCAGAGCAATGTAGCGACATTCCAGCTGCTCCAGCCAATGAGCCGGTGTCATTTGGAGCTCAGCTCAGGTGTCTCTATACAAACACCCATACCATGGGGAACAAACAAGAGGAATTAGAGATGTGTGCCCATCTACGGGGGTATGATATAATAGGCATCACAGAAACATGGTGGGATGGCTCCTATGACTGGAGTGTTGGAATGAAAGGTTACAGGCTCTTTAGAAAAGACAGGCCNGGATGGCTCCTATGACTGGAGAGTTGGAATGAAAGGTTACAGGCTCTTTAGAAAAGACAGGCCTGGTAGGCGGGGAGTTGCCCTTTATGTTAGAGATAGGTTGCAGACTATGGAACTCTCTCTGGGGACAGGTGATCAGTTAACAGAGAGTTTGTGGGTCAGGGTTAAAGGGAGAACAGCGATGGGAGACATAACTGTGAGGATCTGTTACAGACCGATCAAGAGGACTCTGTGGATGAAGTGCTTCACAGAGAAATAGGAAAAGCCTCAAGCTCGCAGGCCCTTGTCCTCATGGGGGACTTCAACCACCCTGATATCTGGTGGAGTGACGGTACAGCCTGGCACAAGCGATCCAGGAGGTTCCTTGAAGACAACTTCATTTTGCAAGTAATAAAGGAACCGACAAGGAGAAGTGCCCTGCTTGACCTCATGCTCACCAACAGGGAAGGGCTAGTTGGAAATGTGATGCTCCAGAGCAGCCTTGTGTGCAGCAATCATGAGATGGTAGAATCCGAGATCCTCAGGGCAGTGAGAAGAGCGTGCAGCAAGCTTACTGCCCTGGACAACAAAAGAGCAGACTTTGGCCTTCTCAGGAACCTGCTTAGTAAGGTTCCATGGGATATAGCCTTAGAGGGCAGGTGGGCCCAAGACTGCTGGATGATATTCAGGGATCACCTGCTACAAGCTCAGGAGTGTTGCATCCCAACTAGAAGGAAGTGCAGTAGGGGGGCCAGGAGGCCTCCTTGGATGGATAAGGAGCTGCTGAGAAAAATTCAGATGAAAAAAGAGGCTTATAAAAGGTGAAAGCAAGGACAGGTGACCTGGGATGAATATAGGGATGCTGTCTGGGAAGCTAGGGACCAGGTGAGGAAAGCTAAGGCCCCGTTAGAATTAAAGCTAGTTAGCTAGGGTTATTAAGAATAATAAGAAGAAATTATATAGGTACATTGTGAATGAAAGACAGACCAGGAACAACGCAGTCCCCCTCTGGAAACTATCGACTGAACTGGCTATGCAGGATTTGGAGAAGGCTGAGGTCCTGAATTACTTCTTTGCCTCTGTCTCCAATGGCAAATGCTCTGATTGTACCACCTAAGTCTTGGAAGTCAGACACAGGAACTGTGAGAATGAAAACCTTGAGCCCACTGTAGGAGAGGGTCTGGTTTGAGACCATCTTAAGAACCTGAACATACACAAGTACATGGGACCTGATGAAATCCGTCCACAGGTCCTGAAGGAGCTGGCGAGTGAAGTTGCTAAGCCACTGGCCATCACATTTGAAAAATCATGGCAGTCAGGTGCAGTTCCCAACTACTGGAAAAAGGGAAATATAGCCCTCATTTTCAAGAAGGGGAAAATGGATGACCCGGGGAATTACAGACCAGCCAGTCTCTCACCTCTGTGCCTGGCAAAATCTTGGAGCAGATTCTCCTGGAAGGTATGAAAGAAAGGCACATGAAAAACAACGAGGTGCTTGGTGACAGCCAGCATGGCTTCACTAGGGGGAAAT
>NDXB01015986.1:6079-19542 GCA_002631895.1 Agapornis roseicollis
CCTGCTTATCAATTTCTTTTAAATTGCTTGTTCTGAGGTGGGACATCAGAATTAACTTGTACTGGAAGCACTGATATCTGAAGAAAATGGGAATGAACAAATGCCTGTTGACAGCCTGTGAAGAGGCTACTACATAAAACTGATGACAGTGGAGAGCCACTTTGGCAAAAAAGAAACAACAAAAAACAAAACACAAAAGGTAAAGAAAAAATAAACCCAAGAAGAAATAATATATATGGGTCCAGCCACATCTGTGTTCCAATAAGTAAGATACAGATAAATAATGTGGATGGTTAGAGACATTGTATAAGCCAGTCACATGTACAAGAAAGCATTCTCCATATTTTAAAATTCCTTGCTCCAGATTCTATTCCGGCATACTTCTATTTCAGCTAAGTGTTCTCAAAATTCTGCCTTGAAAGAGAGAAAGCTCATTCTTCATTCTGCTCTGAATCTGATTGCTGTCTTAAACTGGAATTTTCTATTCTGAAAAATTATATAGCCAGCAAGAATGAAACAGTTTGGTTCAATACGCTAAAGCTAAAACAGTTTCCAAAGCCTGGCAGGCATTAATCCATTTGCTCAAGCTTAAGCACAGAGAGTATATACACAGTTTATTTCTTTGACTTGCTTTGGTGAGAACGTATTAGCAGATGGTTAAAATATTCTTTTATCTATTTCCATCCGGAAAACAGCACCTGAGAACAGCAAGTACGTAACAGTCACTTTCAGCCCTTGCAGAGTACCTCTTAGCTTATCTTCTACTTTTTTGAAATCTTTTGCTACCTCTGTTCTCCATAGGCTAAAGAAGGCTGAGAGCTTGCATTAAATTAAGAAAAAACAACAAACCCAAACCAACCCACAAGCCAATCAAACCCAAACCTGAAAACATGCTTTTGTGAACAGATAATCTGCAAACAAAACAAGGTTAAAAAAAAAAGTCACCCATACGTACACACACAAAATTACAAAGTCTGAGCAATGCTCCAGAGGAAGTAAAGCCATGAAAGCTACCTGACTTATTTGCAGTTGCATCAGGTTTTGATGTTTCTCAATTTAGAAACATAGTGCAGTGGCCCTGCAACAAAACCACCTGGCATTAAAACTACATCCATATATTTGTAAAAGCATTCATAATCTAGTCCAGATTAAAAACTGCATAAATATTCAGGAAAGTCCAACTGAATTTGTTTTTAAATTACAGGAGAGCTATTCCAGCATAGAATATGGAGGAAGGAAAAACTGGTATGAAAAGTTAATCAATTCAATTACTCTGATAGCTAATGCCTGAGTACTTTTACTCTTGGCAGGCAAAAAAAAACTCCAACCAACAATATTGTTGTTACTAGCACATTAATCTTTACATTTTGGCTGGACCCCACAAAATGCCCTATTTCCAGAATCAAGTAAAAGTATTCCCCTTTCCGCCCTCATCCCCCCAAAATTAAATATTTAATTTTATATTACAGAAAAATACAAATTTAAAATCAAAATTATTTACAATAATTCAGAATTGGCATTTGCTATCAGCTCTGTATGAAGCCTGACACAAATGATCATTCTGATACCAGTAAGCTACTTAATGCTCATATATGCACCAGTTAAGACTTTCAACTGGCTGTCTCACCCAGCTTTCAAAGGAACACATTTCCTGCCTTCCTGACTCTTCAGTAAAATGTGTCTAAAGTACAATAGTTTAATGCTTCTTCCATGCTACATAAAGCAATATGCCAAATCTTAAGACTGCAAATGTGTATCTTATGAGTTATTTCAGAGTAATTGTTCTGAAGAAACATTTACCTTAACTGATGCCCCCATTCCTCCAAAAAGATGCATTAGTTTTTCTTCCTTCGTACCAACTCCTAAATAACCTGTACAAACACAATTTCAGGGAGCCTTTTTACAGAAGACCATAATCACAGATCATCAGGAGAAATATGCACTCCAATTTGGAGGGAAGGGGTGCAGTTTAACACAAGTTAGCTACTGGACTGACAGCAGAAAATTCTTCTGTCATTAGGAGTCTCTTCTAGTCCATCAAATAAATAAATCTGTATTAAAGAGGACAGGTCAAAAAATTATCAAGCTGGCAGAGAATACACAACTTGCAAGTCAACAGAAGCCCAGCCAATAGCTTACAAAAAGCAGGAAAAAAGAAAAAAAAGATTCCATATGCCTTAATTTAAAAATAATTAATAATGAATCTCACCCCTATTTAAGACTACAACCTGAATATCAAATTTAGGAGTCCAGACTAATCACAATTAATGTGGCTCTCCACTGCACCAAACATACATTATTAAAACAATTAAAACTTTCACATTCTTAAATCTAAATTAACAACCCCACAAAAAAAGTCTTCCAAATAAATAGTTTCTTAAATGAATTTAAAAGTTGTCAAAAAATCTATCAGAAATAAATTATTGATAAACCACCTTCATCATCTTCCCCTCATTAATAGATCAGAAACTACCAGCAACAAATGATATTCAAGCCCTGATGAGAGACTATTTTTCACAGTCCATGTCTCTCTGAAGATTTCCCCGTTCCCGTATGGTTATTGCTGAGCAGGTGTGGCACAGTGAAAATGCAGCATTGGGTTGGTTTTTTTGTGTGTGTGTTTTGCTTTTTTTCCTTTCTTATTTTTGTTCATCAGGCAGTGTTTTATATGGTACATGCAAGTCTGCTTCAAGCAGAGGAATAACAGCAGCTCCAGGCTCTGTTGACCTCAATACTGGTCTGTGTAGGAAAGACAGCAGTAGTAGAAGTAGCAGCTACATTAAACAAAGAAGCGTGCATGGCCATTCCGGTTCAGCTTCAAGATCTTCCCAAGGCGCTGTTTAGCAGTTGCCATTCCTTTCTTTGGACGTTTGCCTGAAAACAAAATGAAGTACTTCAATCAGGACTTTCAGAACAAATTTTTATCACCTTAGAACAAAGGTGAAACCCAGCTTTCAAGCTGAAACAGACAAAATTTTCAGGAGCAAACAAACAGGGATTCAAAAATGTAAAAAACCAAGAACTGCCTTCCTTAAACTCTACTTAAAATTAAATTACCACAATGTGTTTATATTATTCATAAACATTTCCAGTCCAGGAAAGGGCAGTAGATGTGGCAGGGAAGAACCTACACAAATCTTCCTGAATTTTGCTGAAGTTATTCCCTTAAAGTAAGTTATTGTAATTAATCTAGAAACTAAAAACTAACTAGCAAGATAGGACTATTTTTTGAAGTGTCAGATCTTTTAAACTTCGATAAATCTGAGGCCAGTGTTTCAAAGTACAGTTGTGATTCTGTTCCCTGTAATAAACACATAACAGGTACACCAGCTGAGGTGCAACGGCAGTTATGAAAGTTTTATCTGGCCACACCCAGTTAGATCTGTCTTAATTCCACCTTACACATTCTATACCAAAATTTGAGTGTCCACAGGAAGTCCGTTTTGTGTCCTTCCTCAAGGTCTAAACCTGTCTTTTTCTCCTAACAGCTCTTTTTGAGGTCCACAAGCTCCTTTCTGTAGTCTGTTTTTCAGTCTGGCAACAGGACAGAGATAAAATTTACCTTTTGTCGCCTGGTTGCTGATAGGGGGTGGGTTTGATGCTGGCCTCTTTGTTGGATGAAGTGGCACAGACAAGGATGTTTCACCACACAGCCTGTCAGGGCTAAGGCTGCCATCACTCAGTCGACATTCTTGAACTAGACTGGAGTCTCGTGTATACTTGCCATGCTGAAAATTCAAGCTGTTGTTGTGGACTATACTTCTGTTTTCCTGAACCTTATGATTAGCTTCTGATGCAGCCTCTTTCTTGATATATTTTTGAGTTTTATTTGTATCCTAGTACGGAAATGAGAAGAAAAAAGTGGAAGTTAAAACCTTCTGGCTACAAGTTTACTCTTTAATTATACTACTGTATCTTTGAAAAAGGTATTTTAGTTATACCAGTGCCTGACCACTTCATTATTCCATCATTTCTTTTATGTAACTTTTAGATACCTCCTAAAGATAAGATACAATCTAGGGTATCTCTGTGCTTTTCCATATGTACTTACGAGCAATGCTATAGATTAATTACACATACTAGCATACTCAAATTCTCTGCTTCCTGGTTTTGATTTGCAGTCATCGAAACAAATGCAATTGCTCTTGATTATACTGGCCATTACAGCAAGCCATATCATAACCACTGACTACGCAAACAGGAAAGTTGTTTTCAATATTCAGCTGATGAGAGAATCAGAAACCATAAGGATATCATGTAGTTTGATATTCTTACAAAAAAACACTACAAAACACACAATTAAAAAATAACTGCTAAGTAGCAGTGTTACTTTGTAAATTTAATTGTTCTATTTAATTGTTCTAACACTTCTACTATAGAAGAACTTTTAGGAATACTAAAAAAGTTCAGGGTAAGACACACAAACTTTCATTTATGTATTTCTTGCTGGACTTTACCTGGACATCAGAAAGCAAAAATATTCCTACCTGCTGGCTGTTGAAAGGCTGTATCAGTTTGGCAGTACCAATTTCCTAAACAAGTACCTATACTATCAATAGGTTCCACTTGTTCTGATGCTCTAGTTGGGAAAACAACGAATAAAAAAATACAGTGCTTCCCCAGTTAAACTGAAGGTAAATCCACACTTTCTTTTTTTTAATCAAGGAAAGGGGCTTTTTTGGTTTTGTTGTTTGGTTTTTTCCCTCCAAAATAGTGCCCTAAGCATCTTAATATGAGCCATTATGGCAGAACAGAATTTGAAGGAGGAGAGAAAAAATATAAACTAAACACAGCAACAATGAAAAAGACATGACAAAAATAATACTCAGTTACCAGACCAGAACTATCTGTTTTCAGATATGCAGTAAAGACTGGCCCACAATTTTTCTGCACTTACAACTTCAGGATCAACTTTTCCTATAAAAAGGAGTTCAAAATGTTTAAAGTGTTGCTTTACCTGAGGCGCAGACCTCGAAGTTTCATTCAGGTGTCTAGCCCATGCTGAAGTCCCCAACTCTCTTTCCTCTTCCTTCACAGACCTACCTAAAAAGAGGTTCCAACAAGCTTAAATTTTAAAAATCAGTAACTAGAAATGCACAATTAATTATGCATTTGAATGACTTTACAATTAAAACAAGAAAGAAATAAAAACACAATGGAAAATATTTCCTAGATATAAAATAAGTTGTCAGAGCTGCTTGGTTCTACACACTAAACTAAGAAAACAACCTTGCACAATAAATACACCTAAGTAAAGATCCTTACAGCACAGTAAGATAGTCAGACAAATATAATTATTCTAATTTAAAGTACTGATGATGAATACAGCTTGCCCACTTTGTTACACATGTTTTTCTGCCATGACTTTGCATCATGAGGAGTTCATGCAATGATGTACATTTAATTCTCAGGTATTATTGACTGCTGGTTTTGATGTGCTTGCTATTCAGATACAATATAGGGAAGATTTATGCTGACAGACCTATAGAAGAAGCATCCACATCGAAAACTCATTTACAGTACAGCTAACCTGTAAAATTAAGCATACTCCAAGACACCAATTCAATCTGAATTTAGAGTCTGAAAGATTTTGCAAAACCTGCCAGCTAAGCAGCAGTTTCATTGTTACACCCGTGGAGTTTGACACATGTACTGGGCCTGGCTGAAAAGGAATTCTTTTCCTAACAGGCTATATGGTGCTGTATTTGAGATTTGTGGGTAAAACAGTGTTGGTAACACAACAAAGTTTTGGCCGTTGTTGAACAGTGCTTGCGCAATGTCGTAACTTTTTCTTTTCCCACTCTGCCTCCTGCAGTAAGTAGCCTAAGGACAGGCAAGAAATTAAGAAGGGACACAGCCAGGACAGCTGACCTGAACTGGCCAAAGGAATATTCCATACAATGTAATGACATGCCTGGCAACAAAAACTGGAGTAGAGGAAGAGGCTTGAGTGAAAGGCAATCTCTCAAGGTAGTCACTGCTTGCAGGATGTGGTGACAGCCTTTGCAACACTTGTTTTCTTTTCCTCCTTCCTTCACTTACTAAACTGTCTTTATGTCAATCCACGGATCCTCTCACTTTTGCTCTTTCTATTCTCTCCCTCACTGGGTGGTGGTGGGAGAACAAATGGCTGTGTGGGTGCTTAACTGCTGGCCTGAGTCAACCCGCCACAATTTAGAAACCTGGATATTATGCTTTTCATAAAGTTATAAAGATGAAAGGACACTGTATGTGTTTGTATGGGTTGCTTGTTAGTGGTGGTAATTGTATTTATTTATTGGTTGGTGGGTTTTAAGGACATACAGCTTCAATTACCAGAACAACATGTGATGTCCACAACATCACATTAGGCTTTCCTGTTATCAAAACCCCATATAATATTAGTTTTTTGAATTAGCACCTTATTTGTTGGTGGGATTCTATTTGTTTTACATCAGCAAAGCTATAATCCTCTTCCATTTCCTTCTCCAGCAAAGAATTCTCAAACATGACTACTCTTTTTCTGTTCCATGAAGTGATTTTGATTCTTCCGAGGGATTAGCATTAATGTTCTGCTGTCTGTCATTCCCAAAATGCATTTAACAGATCTCTGTTTCCACAGACATCAAAAATGCCACTGTCAAAAGAATTATTTCTGAATTCTCCTCTTCAAGATTAGAACCCCCTTTAATGTACTGCATTCATAACAGAATTTCCTGAGGAAAGCCAAATATGCCTTCCAAAAGGCATGAAAAATCACCAGCAGATTCCTATGGATATCTAAGTAACACACATGACATGAAAGCTGCAACCATGAAGGCTGTGCCAATCTTTTCAGAAGGAATTGCACTTTCAATAAGGAGACTACATTTTAAATTTAGCCATAACTTTGCCACTCTTTTACAGATGCCACAAAGCTTTTAGATGGCAAAATTTAGAAACCTGTTCTGATGACTGCTTAAGCAAAGTTAGTCCCAGTTTTCATAAGTAACATTTACTTTTTATTAAAAAGAGAAAAAAGAAACCAAAACAAATCCAAGCGAAAATGCCATTTATGTAAAAACTTCTCTAGAGATCTAAAAAATGAAACTTTAAGTCCTTATTCTGATCTATTTCTCCAAGAGCAGAGAGCAGCAGTGTCATTAGTTCAGATACCTACCACATTCAATTGTTTTGTGGCTCTGAGATGGCTGTCTGTCTTTATGCCGACTCCTGGGGTAGCTTCTGTGTTCCTGAAGAGAGGTTCTTTTATCTGTGCAGTCTGTGCTTTGAGTATGACCTGGTAAACATGTAGTATAGTGCAATCCTGCCATAGAAAGCATGCCCTGAATAGCTTCTTCTTCTGTACTTGTCGAGGTAGGACATTCCCTAGAAAAATAAAGACGTATTAAGCAGTTCAAATTTCTCTGAAGGGATGATTTTTATACTGGTATAAAGCAGGACCATGAATGTGCAAAATGGTCTAACGTTTTAAAAACAAATGCCCACGGCTGCTTACTTTTTACTGGGAGTTTCATTTCTGGATGGCTTCTGGGTATTTTGATAGAGGTCTCTCGTGACCTTAGATTCCTCTTTGAAATTTGATGTTACTTCCTGTTTCTCTTCATCACCTGAGCTTTCTGACTCCTCTGTGGAGGAATCCTTCTGCTGAAGTAAGAGGAAACAGTATCTACAATGGTCCCATGCATCCTAATTAGAAACATTACCTTAACTTACGCTAAGTAAAAAGTTCAAAAGCTTCCAGGTCCAACTTTTTTATATATACAGTATTCAGAATGAGTTAACTTGAATATAACACTGAGGGATTGTACATCCCAATTTTGTAACATTGCTGAGTACATGATCCAACAATATAGAAACATCACACACATTAAACCACGCGCAAATCACTGTATTCTCTTTAAAGACAGCATTGATTATTGTTATCTTTGATATTCAAAGTAGAAGGAAATGTGGAATTATGGTTCCAAACAGCAACCAGAACATATAATGGGACACATCCTGTCCCACATAAATGTTTCTGATTCCTTCTCTCACAAAAATAATAACTTGCAGCAGCAGGATCTCTCTGGTGAATTACAGAAGCTCTCAGGTAAATCCAGAGCACAGCAGGAACAGGCACACAACAGCTGTCGCCTCTCTTACAGTGGCACAGCCTCTTTTCATGAATGAAAAGGGCTTCTCAGCTCCTGCTGAGATTACAGATTGTATACACAGGAACTTCTCAAAAGTGGAATAACCATATGTGACTCAATATGCTTTTACATGAAGCAAGGGCCACGATGGATATGCTCAGTCTTGGTAATTCAGACTAATCTATTCTTAACAAGTACAGAGAACGGCACAATTTATGGTTCGGGTTTTTTTTTTTTCCTTTTTCCAAGCCAAGGAACATACATGACATTAAACCAAGTGTTAAAAGTGGAAGATCAGAACATGGAGGAATCATAATCCTTCAAGAGGGACACCACAATCCCTATCACCAAAAATGGAACTGGAATGAATGAAGTGCTTCATATCACCATGGGATGTTGTTATACAATAGCTTCATTCACAGGAGCAGCTTGTTACTCTTTGACACTCAGAAAGTGGTAAAAATGGGCAACTAAATTATAACTATGACTCAATGTTAAGAAAGTTATTATCTTGTTTTGTTAAGACCTTCCTTGGTACAATACAAAACATAAGAAGGATTTACAGGAGCTACTGAGACAATTAGTTTTGGATATATCATTAGAAAAGACAAATTTAAACACGCAGAAAAATTATTCCATTAGATACTATTAGAAATTAAGAAGCAGAATAATATAAAAAGAACCAAAATAGTAAATAGCATTTAACTCAATGGTGACATCAACCAAAACTGGCTGCATTCCCCTGTGAAGATGAAATGTATCAATTTTGAACACTATTGATTCTGCGTCTTAAAAAAAGGAAACCTGCTGAGCCAAAGTTGCTGACGACGCAGTTTAGGAAACCAGAAACCACATCATGAAGGTTCCTATTACTTATTCCAACATCCAGATAAGGCAATGATAGAAGACAACAAATACTGAAAATTAATTTTGATCACTGTGGAAAAAATATGAGGACTTCTTGTAAAGTCTTACAATAGGCAGATGATTGAAAGAGAGACCATTAGCTGTCCAGAAGCACAGAACAAAACTCTGAAGTAATCATTCCACAGTATCAGCACTTTACTGCTAATAAAATTGAAATTAAATCAGAGCACAATTTTTCAAGGGAAAAAAAAAATAGTAAAAAAATTCGTATAGACACATAAGAAATTTCCAAATACTAAAAGTTGTAATAAAATACATGGTGTAAATATATATATATACGTACATATGTGTGTATTTATACTGCATTTAGTTGTAAGGAAATCACTACAATTTAGACCCTCAAATGGAGGATTCCAACTTTTTTCAAGTATTCTAAAACACCCCAATAGGATTTACCCACTTAACCTTACTTAAGAAAACTGAAGGCCTATAGATTGTTTCCATTTAACCATGGTCTAAAATAAAACTGTGTAGTAGATACTCATAATTCTAATGATGAAATTTAGAATTGTTATGGAAGAAATGAACAGAGCAACTAGGTTCTTAGTTTTTTCAGACTTTACACATTCCAGAGCAGGGCTCATCCTCTGCCAGCCCTACTTTAATGCCAAAGATCACAAAATATGACTCAAGATAGCATATCTTGTAATTTTTCTGAACATCAGAATAAATGAAAAATAAGGCAGAACTGTAGGTTTGATGTATTACCTTCAACCAGAATGAAATGTTTTGCTGTGCTCTTTTAAGATAAACTTTGACCAGATGAATTTGGAGTGAGCAAAATTACATTTAATTGCTTTGTTAATTTTTGTGACTTTTTCTAGCTATACCTGTGTAGTGCAATCAGGCTCAGATTCTTCTGAATCAGAAATATCAGAGTACTCTGAGGATCCATTCCTGAGTTCTGATTTCACACTTTCAAAGAACACTGTAGGGAGAAAAATTGAAACATAAGACCCAACATTTATTACATATAATATTTAACTATTATTTTGGAAGAGCTAGAAACATACATATAGTTTTTAACAGTCTGTCAAGAAAAGGACTTCCACATCCCTACTGTTGACCAAAAAACTCCACAAGTTGACTGACTAGATGAAGTCAGAGGAAGAGAATCAGGTGCGGCAGGAGCATGTATTTTTTCTCGCCCACAGAGTACATCCTCCATAGACACCACCATGGACAACTCTTGGATTCTTATACAGGCTTGAGGCAGAGAGGTGCCTCTCAGAAAAAACTGATCAGAAGTAATCTCCAATATTACTTTGACTCTCTGAACCTGGAATTTCCTTGTTTAAAATACAGACAGCTCTACAGAAACACTAAAACATGAAAGTCAGAAGATACTAATTCATTTAAAAGTAAAAATTCATTGCATTACTTCTAGTTTTACTTTGCATTACAGTTTACTGGCATATTCTTCTGGTTCTGTGCTACTACAGAGCTGCCAATCAGGGTTAACATGCAGACCTCTTCAACGATTAAAATATTACTGTGATAATACACACCATACTCAAGTAAGTTTTAACCACAGTAAGTTTTAACCTGAAGAGGAGAAGAGGAAATACTAACCTTAGACATGCTTTTTGACAGCATTAAGAAAAAGTACTACTCACAGAATGAGGTGTCAAAATAGACATCAAGAACACAGGCATATGACAAAGCACTCAATCAAATCAACCACCTAGTCCACATGGTTTACTTTTTTAAGTGCTGAAAGAGCTCAAACATGAAGTAGCTGAGCAGCTTAAAGAAGCATGTACTTTTAAAAGACAGCATATGTCCAAAACAACCATGAGTAGGAAACACATTTGTAAGCGTTTGAAATCCAAGCCTCAAGATCAATGGGCTGTACATATACCTGTGTCAAGGCTGCTGGCAGAAAGCTTGATTAAGTACAAATCTGTGAGAGACTACAGCATGCAGTTTAACTAGGAAAAGATTTCTGGAGGAAATCCAAATAAATAAATTTATGAATGTCAGTCAAGAAAGTAGTGGATAAAGAAGGCAACATAACTTTTTCATGTTTTTTGAAGTAGTTATAGTTTCACATAAAGCTATGCTGAAAGCAAATCAACACAGATCAGACATTAGTTCTGGAACTAAGACCAGTAAAGTTAAGATGTTGGTTTACTTTCAGCATAGTTTTATATGAAACAACATAAATAGAATGTGGTTCTTCATCATGCATTAATAATGCAAGTATAAAAGATGTACCTGTAACCCTGTATATACACTGCAATTCTAGCAGGACTTTGTTCCTAATGTAGACTGTGGCAAAGCTCACAAATAGGCAAACATATTTCAAGGTATATTATTAATTACTAAAAACTGCATAAGTGATAATTATTAGTAGAGTCAGAAGTAAGCCAAGAATAAGACAGGTTCTCAGAAGGTAAATAAAATGAACAATCTAAAGAAAACTAATTAATCTCAAGATAGCATCAGAAAGAACTGTGAGGAACACGGTAAATTAGCAAGAGCACTGTATATGAAGTTAAGCTCAATAAAGTAATGCTCAACAAATAACAATGAAATTAATATTCTGAATTACTGTAGCTTAAAAAAAACCTTAAGGGTTTTCTGATGATCACTCCAGCCTTTGGCTCAGTTCAAAATGGCAAACAAGATTCTAGGATAAGCAACAGCATGCATGATACAGTTATATGAAGTTATATAGCTCTAATGAGTTTTCCTTTGGACTACTGCCTCTTTCAGAAAAGTTATGACTGCATGCTTTCAGGGACTAGAAGAAATACTCCAGAAATGGGATGAATGAAAGCAGCTGCTATCTGCAAGATTAAGCTAAGCTACTGTGAATTCAAAATATATCTTAAATTCACCTCTTCTTCATCCACACAAAGTATCTTGCTCTATTAAGCACAGCACTTTATCTTTGTCTCTCTGATAGCACTGGGTCACCATTGAGACCCAGGATATTGTCATGACATGCAAAGATATATAGAACTTAATCTGTTTAAAGGCATCTCTCTGTGGACTTTGCCTCTTGGCTTAAGTGCCAGTGAAAACAATGGAAGGTGGCAGCTGTTATAGAAACAGGTAGTTCCTTTTGTGGAATTCTCTGCTGAATATGTTCTCTTTCTTTCTTTTTTTTCCTCTCTCTCTCTCATTCAGTATCAAATAAAAGCTACAAGAAAATCTACCATTTCTCTATATGATTTCATCTTTGATTCAAGGGTAAAATGTAATTTACATTTACTTGAGTTTACTTAGTTTAATTTTGAAAATAGAGAAATACCACATATTCCTAAGCCTTCACTCCACAAGCCATCTGCCTTGGTTGGCTCATGAGTACACAAGAGACACCTCTTTCCCATGCAAATTTTTCATTACTGTCCTCTGTGACCTTTAGAAGCAGTCAACAAAGATTAAAAATTGCTTTGTTAATGAAAATAATCAAATATTTTATCCAGGCTGACAATGGATTCAAATGTTGTTACACATTGTTGTACGGGAAATTAAGACAACTGTAAGTCACTAGAGGAGTCTTATTATCTCTTAAGTGTTGAGCTGTTTCCTAATACATACCCTCCAAGCCCTTGTACACTCTACCGTGAAAGGATGTGACTTTTATAATTAAACAGAGAGCTGAACAGCTATGTCAAGGACCAATTCGTCACTGTCCACAGACAGTGCTGTTAAAAATAGGCACTAAAAGCAGGCTTTCCATAGTGATACTTTGCTAATTCACTGTGTGATCAGTTCTGCTGAACACATGGCAAGATGGCTTGAGGATACAGAAAGACCAAAAAAGATTAACTCCTAGTGATGGAATACTAAAAGATATTGGAAAGTGGGGTTAAAGTGTTTCACAGATAACATAAATTCTTGCTCAACCTTCCAGATTACTGCAAAGGTTAAAAGTATAAGATTGTATTAATGATAAATTATGTTTGATCACCTGTATGGAATAAACCTATTCACTAGCTAAACACACAAAATTATATGATCAAGTATGTAAGCACCAAATGGAGCAGAAAAGTGAGATATAAGATAGTTTTAAAAGCAGCTGCATCTTTTATTCTCCAGTGAACAATGTGATGAACTTTTCACACTGAAGTATATTTTGGTCAAGAAAAATCAGCATTCTTACATTAAACAGACCAAAAAGAACAAATGCTCATCCAGAACACCAATTAAACCTCCACTCTGAAAATGATGTTCAAGATGGCACTGACATAAAAAGGTGAGTTTATTTTTCAACTCTATCCTGTTGCCTTCTTCAGCAGACATACAGTATTTGACAGATGTTTTGTTGTAACTTCTAATACCACTTCTCTGATTGTTGTAGTTTGAACCCAGCCAGGCAGCACGTTCACCCACTCAACTCCCCCCCCGCCTCTTTCCTCCCCACTCCCAGAGGAGTGGGAGGGAAGATGGGCCGAAGAACTCCCATTGGTC
>NDXB01015987.1:0-15614 GCA_002631895.1 Agapornis roseicollis
ATCCTGGCTGCAATGTTCATGGCGAGAGACAAACATTTTTAACAAAGGAATAGCAAATATATTATATATATATATATATACATACATACATATATATATATATAAAACCAGGAAACAAAATGCATCCTTGCACTGCTGCTATATGCTGGAAATAATAGCAAACAACACCACCAACAAACAAAGCCAACCCTCTGCAGATAAATTGAAGAATTTACTGGATCAGTGATAAAAAAAATAAAAAAAAAGAAATTAAATCGTAATAATAACAAGAATATTGTTAACAATAAGCCACCATCTTGCATGTTACATGAAAGGATACACAATCATGAGTTCATTTGTTGCACACTGAATGGAAAGGAAAACTGCTTTGCAACAAAGCAAGAAATAAGCAAACTTGAAATGAAACAACAAAACCACAAGCAGAAGCAAAACCATTCCCCACCTCTGGAAAGAAGAGAGAAAAAACATTGAATTTGTTACCGTAGAGTTATTTTCTGATTCACAAGTGTCGTTTTGCCCTTCTCTTTCCATGCTGGTTCTTTTGCATCCTTTGGGGTTCTGTTAACTCTTCCCCTTCCCTTCCTTATCTTCTCCTCTGTGCACTTGTCCAACCTCTTGTTCTCTGAAGGTATTTAAGAAGGGGTTTCATTTCAAACAAAACAAATGGTATGTATCTGGTTTCTCATTTATAAAGAAGCAGGCTGTAGGGGTTTCATATGGATGTGCATTTCAGTTATGTATATTATTATATATAACGAGGGGGGAGGGAGGGAACAACACTGAAATAATTGAACAGTGCTGGTAAATATGACGACCTTTTTAAATGACTAACTCTTTGATGGACCGTGGTTGGTGTATTTGAGACTCTTGGATCACATGTGGGACTCCCAGTCCTGCAAGAAGAGAATGGGGAAGGTTTCAGCTGCTGCTGGATTTGGGGAGGAAGGGAAGAGGGTGAGAGATGGGAGATGTCCCGCCGGCTGATCTGTAGTGTGTGGTGGTTGGATGTGGAGGGTCAGTGGTGACGTGGATGGGCAGGGAAGGAGGTTGAGGCTGTGGCTCCAGCAGCTGTAAGCAGGATTTTCTCCCTGGCCCTCACCCAGAGCTATGGGAATCAGCTGAGAGCAAGGTGGCAGCCACTTGCCTCCAGCCCACTGAGCCGTGCCGGTGGTTGGGGTGGTTTTGCTTTGTTTCTGGATCCCAGTAATGAAGTTACTTGAGCTTTGTAGTAGGGTTGAAGGCAGAGGGGTTGTTTCTGCTTTGCCTCCCCTGCTGCCCAGGGTGTGATGGCGAGGGCTGCCCAAGGCATTGTGGCTGGTGACAGTGGTGGCAGGCTGGTGGCATTGCCTCCCAGACCTGCCTAGGGATGGGCAGTGGAAAGAGTGAGCTGTCTCCATCCCCTCAGAGTGTCCCCAGCAGCCCAGGCTGGACAAGAGAGCTGCGGCCCTCTGCTTAAGAAGGTGTGTACGGAGAGATGTCAGTGGAGATGCCTTCCCCCACCTCATCCCAGCTTCGGCCCTCGGCCGCATGCTTCCTCTGTGGCTGCCTTGGAGAGAGGATCATGTGCCAAGGCCAGGGCCTTGTACACTGTGAACCAGGCAGTTAGGGTAGACTTGGAACCAAAATGAGAAAGTCAAGGAAATAAAGGGGTTTCCTTCTTGGAATTGTCTCTAGCTCCTGCGGAAACAGAAGGGCCCATGACTCTGCACCATTTTGCCTTTAGTCTCCTACC
Organism: Agapornis roseicollis; assembly: GCA_002631895.1. NCBI lineage: Eukaryota > Metazoa > Chordata > Aves > Psittaciformes > Psittacidae > Agapornis > Agapornis roseicollis. The sequence continues at coordinate 1,733 of NDXB01015987.1, forward strand.
CCTCACACGGACTGTGCCCAGAAACAGGTGCATTTTTGCCAGGTCATGCAGTGGCTCGGAGGATGCCAGAGAGCAGGAGAGCCTGCGCCACGAGGATGTGGGCAGCCCCTGCTCACTGCCTCTGCTGTCCTAGGAGAGAGCCTGCTCCCTGGCAGCCACTGCTCACCACCACGTCCCTGTAAAGTCTGTTCTCCTTCTGGCAGAGAGGTTTCTCCTGCAGGCATGAAAGGCATGAGCACAGGCTGCTGGGGAAGAGAACAGAGCTGCTGGCTGGGGCCAGTGCTGCCAGGTTGTGAGGATCTCCCCTGCTTCCATCCAAGCGCCTTTAGTTAGAGACCAAACCCCCAGCCAAAAGAATGAAAGCAGTTGTGAAGAGGCTGCTTTTCTCTTTCCCCAGTACCCCCAAACCAGTCGTAATCAGCAGTGGCACTTTGGAGAGAGGCAGGGAGGTGGAGGACTTGCGGTCTGTGCTCCAGTGCTGGTGTTCAGCACACTGCGTGTTCCATGCTCTGAGGAGCCCACCTGGCTTGGACACCTTTAGGACCCAACCAGAGGCTCCTGTGAAGCTGGGTACTTGCTTTTGACATCGCGTAGCTGTAAAACGGAAGGTTCCTGTTCAAATGCTTGGCCTTACAGAGTTAGACTTGCTGTGCGCTTGGGCTGAAGTGAGTTACGATTGGAGTGAGCAGATGCAGTCCCTGGCTTCCGCAGTGTATTCAGTAGGTGACTGTTTAGAAACTATAGAGAAAAACACAAGGAAAAAGGATAGGAAAAAGCTCCCAGCTTGTTCAGCGGGCGAGGCGTGGGGTTCCTGCTGCTCAGCACCACCTGAGGCCCCTGTGGGCTCTGCTCCTCTAGCCTGCCCACCCCCTTGCTCTGTTTCAGATAGCTGATCACTGCTTGCTTTCTCGCCGGGACCTTTCTGTTGCAAGGGGTGGGAGACACGAGTGCCTGTTTTTACCTGATCCCACAGCCTCATTCCAAACCTGGCCTGCGATTGCATGAGTAACAATGACAGTAACAGTAATAATATTTATTTTTATTTGAGAAGCACCTTACCAACCAACCGCAATGCTCTGTTGTTCCTTCACTAACTCTCCTTTTCCCTTGTTCTCCCTCTCCCCCCTTTGGTCATACTCCTTTTCAGTGCTTGGTGGTGTATGCGTGTGTGCTCACTGTTCTTGTATTCAATAAAAGTGAAATAAATGTGTTTGATGCTAAATCAGCTTGGGGCCTCAGTGGACTCTTTCCTACCAAGAGGATGGAGAAGGGGGAAGTGCAATCACAGTCTCTGCACATGGAAATGCTGCACTCTGCTCTGCATGGTTCTGTCATCCTGGGAGGGAGGATGTGATGCTGATGCACGGCCGGACTCCACAACTTGTTCGAGTTGTAAAGCAGGTACGCTTTTTATTCAGCTCTGAGGCGCATGGGGATAGCTCCTTCAAAGCATGCACACCTCAGTGTTGTTTCCCTCTACATTTATTCTCTAAAGTTATACATATTTGTAAGGTTACACAATGCACCTATACATATTCATTATCTATCCCTGCTTCCTATTACAATGAGCTAGAAGGTCCTTTGCGGCTGGCAGTGCCCCTCCTGGTCATGGGCAAGGGTCTCTGAATAGGGGTCTCGAGATGAAGTAAATGAGTCTTCCTCCTCTGAATAGGAATCTCGAGATGAAGTAAATGAGTCTTCCTCCTCTGAATAGGGGTTTTCAAGATGAAGTAAATGAGTCTTCCTCTTCTTAAACTTTTCACCTTTTAGTCATCACGCATGCCCTTAGGGTTTGGTTGGTGTCCAGGCCATAGACATCTGCTTCTCCTCTCATCAATAGCAGACACGGTAGGTATTTACAACAGACAATACTTCTGTTTAAGCAAGCGAGTTTCTCGAGCCCTCTTGTACAACCCCTCTGTACTACCCCCTGTACATTAGTTGGACTCCCCTGTACTTTGGGTACCCCTGTATCAGTGCTATGAAGGCATCTGGCCCGCTGCTGGGTCTCTGTCTCACTGCGGGGGTCTCCTTGTGTCTGTCCACGGCGGGACCCTTGTCCTCTTGCCCAGCCACGGGGGTCGCTGGCTCACAGTGGAGCAGGCGGCAGCCATGGAGGGACTCGGGGGGGGCAGAGTTGGCTGCCGGCTTGGGGGGCAGGCAAGGGCCTGAACGATTGTACCCGGAACCGCCGCACGCGGCACGGCTGTGCCGCCCGGGCGCTTTTTAACGCGGAGCGGCGGGGCCGGGCGGCAGCGGGCCGGAGGTCCCGGTTGTAGCGGTCTTGGGCTGCCGTGTGCGGGCCATGGCGGCCCCGCGGCTGGAGCCCGACCTGGCCCGGCAGCTCTTCTTGGAGGGCGCCGCCGTCGTAATGCTGGGTGTGCCCGAGGGCAGCGAGTTCGGCATCGACTACAGCGCGTGGACTGTGGGCCCCAAGTTCCGCGGCGTCAAGATGGTGCCGCCGGGGGTCCACTTCGTGCACTGCAGCGCGGGGCGGGCGGGCGGGCGGGAGACGGGGCCTCGCACCGGCTTCTTCCTGAGCCTGCAGCGCCGGGACCTGCGGGTGCTGCGCTGGGACGCCAGCAGCGAGGCCGTGGAGCTGGCAGCGGCGGGCACGGAGGAGGCGGCGGCGTTCCGGGAGAACCTGCGGGAGCTGGACCCGTTCCTGGGGCCGTACCCCTACGAGAGCCTCAAGAAGTGGGTCTCCCTCAGCAGCTTCATCAGCGAGGCGGCCATGAAGAAGCTGGAGCCGGAGAGCGGGCGGATCTGCGCCTTCTCCGAGGTGCTGCCGGTGGCGGCCGGGAGGCTGTCCAGGGAGCGGGCCGAGCAGCGCCTGCCGCCCGTCGATGCCGAGTGCCGGAGCTACGCCGAGGGCTTGGCGCGGCTGCCCCAGATGAAGCCGAGAGCCGGCACCGAGATCAGATTCACGGAGCTGCCGAAGCAGATGTACCCCGCTGGTGCTACGCCGGAGGAGATCACCAGGCACAGCATGGACCTCAGCTACGCGCTGGAGCAGGTGATCGGCCAGCGGTACGCCAGCCAGCCTCGGGATCTGCTCGGTGAGTGCCGCGCATTGCACGGTTCCTGCTCCCGTGCTTTGGGTGAATAAAGTCATTTCTCTGTAGAACCAGGGCCCCAGATGAAAGCTGCTCCTGTGCTGTGCGCCCCGTTCCGTGCCCATCGCTGCGTCTCTTGCCTCTGAGCAGTGTGTAGTGAGCCCAGATTGTGTCAAATCAAGTCAAAAGCAGCAACCACATCTTGTGCAAAGGGGGCCTGTTGCCTGGTACCAGTTAAGTGACCCCCTTGAGGAGCCGGAGCGCTGAACGGGGCTGAACGTCACCGTTTTGAGATCCTTGTTCTGGTTTTGGAGTGCTGCCGGGTGGTACCTGCCAGCAGTGCCCAGTGCCTGCCTGGCTGGAGCGGTGGCAGCTCTGCTCTGTGCTGCTGGTGACTCTGTGTGGCAGCGTCAGGGCTTTGCCAGAGGGGGCCATGGCAAGCGGGGGCTGCAGCTTCTGGCTGCAGGGTCCCCATCACTTGCCAGGCGTTTTTGTCAACTTGTGATATGCATAAACATCAAATCCGTGGAGATCCTGGAGGGGGGGGGGTTGTCTTGTGGCAGGAGGGCTTGGGATCCCAGCCAAGCTGCAGCATTGGTTCTGCTGAGGTTTGCAATAATGCTTTGGTTTTCCCTTTCTCCAGTTTTACCATGTTAATGTTATACAATTTATTACTTATGGAAATTATCCAAGACAACTCAAAGCTATGCAAAGGATGAATTGCCTTAGGAAATGGCGATGCCATCAGTCTGCCAGAATAGCTGATGCTAAGGTATCCAGCAAGCAAAACCCTGGCTCTTAATTCAACAAGGGAAAACATCTGTTAATGTACTACTCACCTCCCCCAGTGATTCACTGCCCTTGCGTTCATGGGTAGTAGCATTTTCCCTCCTGTGTGGCTCTGGAAACCTGGGTACAGGCAGACTCTGTGCTTGACTTCCTGTTTGGGTGTCATTTTGAGAGCACAGATGACAGTGGAAGTCCTTAGTTTGCTGTTTATTCTGCTGTCAAGTCAGCCTCTGAAGGTGATAATTACAATTACAGGTGGATGTGCCCAGTTATGCCTTGTTTTTCCTCCAGGTGAGCAGCAAAGAGTTAGGGAATAGTCTGTGTTTGGAGCATTGACTGCTCTTAGCAGAATCTAGAAGGGCAGAATACATGTGTGAAAGGCAAACCCAGAGGTATTATGCTATCATTTACAGTGTTTTATTAGAGGACACGTGCCTTGGGTATGTTTCCACTCTAATGTGTATTTTGTTTTCCTTTGCTGAATACGCACAGCCGAGTTGCAGTTTGCTTTCATCTGCTTCTTGATTGGAAATGTCTATGATGCATTTGAGCACTGGAAAAGACTCTTAAACATCCTGTGCCGATCTGAAGCTGCCATAAGGAAGTATCAAGACCTTTACATCGATCTGATTTCTGTGCTGTATCACCAGCTTAGTGAAATCCCAGCGGATTTTTTTGTGGACATTGTCTCCCAGGACAACTTTTTAACCAGCACCTTACAGGTATGGCTCTTGCTGCCTCTTGAAAGATGGCAGTGGGAGGTGAGGGCATTGGAGAAGCTGCAAAAGCAATGAAGCTACTGTTGAGCTGAGCTGCGTGGGAGCCTCATTAGAGCCTATCTAAGCAGAGACATGTTTGCTTTTACTTTTTCCTTATGTTATTTCCAAAGAGATGCCATTTGCTTGTCATCTCCGGGTTTGATCTGCTCAAGCTGTGCCTAGAAGGGGCTAATGCAGTATAAAATTGAGTTAGTCTGCATGCAGAGAAGCCAGCAAAGGAAGGCAAGGAGAGGAGCAGCTAATGAACATGGCCCCAGCAGAGACTGGGGGCTGTGTCTTTTATGTTTTCCTTGCAAATAGTGCCTGTTTGTTCCTTTTTCTCCAATGCCATTCATTCTTTAAGACAAAAAGCAAACCTTTGCCATAAAAGACTGATGATGCTGGTTTCTGGTCAGCTTGGATTGTCTGCTTGGTACGCAGAGAAGTTGCAGTGAAACCTTATTGAGCTTAGGGCATTGATAGGATTTAAGAAATCTGTTAGCCTTAGTGCATGGAGAGTTTATCTGTGTTGGCTTTTGCTCAGCTTTGAAGACAGCAACTTTATTTTTGGAGTTTGATCCAAGGTAAAAAGAGTACAATATAACCTCCACTGAGTTTGCAGCCCTAACAGTGTTTAAGGGGGAAGAAATAACTAATTTAAGAATATAACTATATTTAATAATAACCAATTGCAGTTATGGAGGAGGAGTGGGAAGTATAATATTTTCATTAGATTTTGTAATAACAGCCTTGCTGTGTAACAGAGCTCTGTTAAAAAGAGGCAGTTTCATGGTAGAATGAACAAGGAGAAGGCAAATGATCACAAACAAAGCAACCAACTTTGCTGCTCTTGTCAGTGTTTTATTCAGCTGTCAGTAGGTCTTTCCCAAGTAAGAGCCTCCTTTTTCCCCAGAGGGTTTTCCCTTCACTTCCATTGTGCAATGATTTAGTGGTTCCCAGGGTGGGAGATCCCTTGCCAGTGGCCTAACCTAAAACTTGTCCTGGTGCATCTTGTTGGTGATGTCTTTGTAGGAAAGAGTTGGCCAGCTTGTGCCGTGGCTGAGTTGTTGATGACCTCTTCTCTTTTAGGTGTTCTTCTCCTTCACGTGCAGCGCTGCTGTTGATGGGACCCTAAGGAAAAAGGCAGAAAAATTCAAGGCTCACCTAACAAAGAAATTTAAGTGGGACTTTGATGCAGAGCCTGATGACTGCGCTCCTGTCGTGGTAGAACTTCCTGAGGGTGTGCAGGTGGACTAAGAACAACACTTGCTTGCAAAGGAACTGTTTCTTAAAAGAACTCTTCTCCATGTTTTCTTCAGCCTCAGCAGCTTCCTGAAGTCTGTTCCTGACACTAACTCCCCTTTCTGCTGTAGAGGCAGATGTGGAAAACCCAGAAGAATTCCAGGAGATGGAATTACTGGGAGAGTTTGAATATCATCATATGGCTGCTCTGGACACCTTGGGTTTTATCCCTAGCTCTTTGTACCATCTCATTCTGTACTTAGCTGACCTCTAGATCCCATATCCTTCTGGTCCTGACCTGGAGGGAACACCCTGTCTAGCGGGCATCTGTGGTTTGCATTTGAAGCCCTTGTTGCTCTAATTTAATGCCTCCTGAGCAAGGAGTGGAAACCCACATGAGTGGTCAGAGCAGCTTTTGACAGCCCCAACCCTGGCTATGAACTAAGAAGTTCTGTTCTTCATAGGCTGGGATGGTAGGGGTGTAGCCACAAGAGTTTCAGAACTGTGTTGGATGCTTATGTTTCTTACTGTGATTTATTGCAATGATCAATAAATCATTGGAGTCCTCCTTATGGAGGAGGACTCAAAACCACAATAAAATGCTTCCCATTACATCCATATTTTCCAACTGAAAATACCTGTACAAATGGGTTGTTCTGTTACATAGCCTAAGCTTATGGTACAGTGACACTGCCCTTTCTTTCTCAGCGGGATGTCCAGTGTCCCCAGAAGTAATATCACAGTGGTAAGTGTGACATCCAAGGAGAGCTCACAGAACAGTACATGGCATGGCAGAAAGCACAGCATGTTGTGGGAAGAAGGTACATGATGAGGTGTTTCTGGATAATTGGGAACTTACCACAGGAATCAGCTGTCAGGAGCCTCACCCACTGCTCTGTGCTGTTTCTTCCCTCTCCTCCTTTTCCTCTTCATTATTCTGGTGTCTTGGTTTGTCCTAATCATTTAAGAGAATCATAGAATAGTTAAGGTTGGAAAGGACCCTAAGATCATCTAGTTCCAACCCCCCTGCCATAAGCAGGATGATCTCCATATCTACCCCAGGCCCTTAGGGAGGTTACTCTGATTTGGCAAGGGTGGTGCTTTTAAATCTTTATTTCCATGTTTCCTTGTCTGTATCACCCCTGGGAACTTTTGTATGGTAGTTTGACTGTGCTTCCCTCCTGTCTTCTGCCTCTTTCTTTGTATCCACAGGCAGTGCTGTCTTTCCAGTGGCCAACTGGACAAATCGTTTGTAATGGATGGTCCCAGTTTTGAGGAAAGCTCTTTGCACCAAGCTGATGACTGATTCTGTTGCTTTGAAGCAGAACAGCAGTCAGTGATGTAAGTAGTAAGCAGCAAAGGAGCATGGAGCCTGGGACCTGCCTGGGTGGAAGGGAGAGAGCAGTTGTGGCTGCAGACTAGGCAGTGCAAGTGCTTTGCAGGCTGTCCTGGCACTTGTTTGAGGGATAGGTTAATCTGTGTGTGTCTTTGTTAAATCTCAATAACAGTAACTGAAAACTAACTTCCAAAGTGTGTAGTGTTTGGGTTCCCTTCATGAACTACACTTCTAGCAACTGAGAGAGAATGCAAGTGTATTTCCCTTGTGCTTTTTTCCTGTTTGCAAGGTTTTAGTAGGGAGAGAGGTAGTATCTCTTATTAAAGCCACAAAATAGGTTGCCTTTGGGGACACAGTCCCTTGGCTAGATAAGAAGCAGTGAACTTGCAGCTAAATACTGGCTGAGGTGATGAGAATTCAGCTCCATTAGATGACTCAATTGTATGCTTTGAGGGAAAAGGGAAGCTGGCACATGTGAAACAATGTGTGTTGGATGTTTGTAAGGGAGGGTTTAAATCTGGGAGGGAAAAGAGTGCCATTATTCCTATTGAAGTCCTCAAGGAGGATGTAAAAGGAAAGTGGTAACATGTAATAGAAGGAATGTTTTCTTGCCCTTATATAGCTCCAGGCCAGCTATGGTTATGACGACACTACCCCTTATTCCAGCTAAGATGACTAGAGTGATCGGAAAGCAAAAGAGATTGTGTGTGTGTAAATACACATTCCTGAAAGCTAATGAACTGTCATCTGTGATGTGTTTGCAACACTGATTCAGCAGTGAATTTGGGTCAGGACAAGCAGCTTTTGGTGAGTTGTGAAGTGGCACTGAAGCATGAGGTACTTTGGCCTCTTGCTTATGCTGAGAGTTGTCCAGCTGCCAGAGTTGTGCAAGTGAGGCAAAGTTACCTCATTCCTGTCCTGTGGCTTGCTTTCAGTGCAAACTGTGTTGGAGCGTGGGCCTTGCTTAGCCCTAGCTGAGGTTAATCATGTGTGAATGAGCAGTGGCATGAACTGACCGCTGGACACCCCCAGAGATGCCCTGTATACTACATTTACAATGCAAAGCCTAAGTATATTCAACCCTGAGAGCTGCTACTCCATCTTTCACTTCCCGCCTAGGCTCAGTAACATCAGCTGAACCAGAGGTTTGGGACTGACCTGTATCCTCTGTGGGGTCCCTTTGTTGTCCTGCACTACATCAAAGAGAGTTGTTTGTTGTTTTGTTGACCCTGCAAGTTCATAGATGTGGAAGGTGGCACCTGAGGCTTCCTTCCTGTCCCAGTATTGGGGTACAACCTTCTTTTATTGGGAAGAGAACTGGCACATCTTGCTCTGTCAGTTCATGCAGCGTTGTGTGTGATTTCCACCACCTCCTCTGCAGCAGCCAAACAAGCAGACAGACCACTTGTGTCTTCTTCCAGGTGGATTGCTGCTGGTGACTTCATCTCATCACTGATGAGCATGCACAGTGTAGCTTTGCAGTTCAAATTGGTTTTGTGTGGCAGCTGTCTCAGCAATGCTTAACTCCCATGACATCAGTGCTTGCAGACTTTGAATATCACCAAGGTTGTCTAACATTAGATGTTAGCCAGAGATGTAGAGGTGGTGTTCCCTTGTCCTACTACTCTTGTCCTTAAATGCAAACCAAAGATGAAAGGGAGCAGGTGGGGAAGCTGTGGAAAGCAATCGGTGGCTCTCTGTAGCTTGATAGTGCTGTGGTTTTAAATCTGATGTGAGCTCAGGGTTAGTTATTGAACCAGCAGCTCTTCCTTGCTGCTGTCGCTTCTCCTGTTTAACAGTGCAGTTGAATTTTTGCTTATTTGCTTGAGGTAACCCCAGTCTTTCTCTGTGCATCTTGTTCAGTTATTATTTTATTAAGCTTTCCTACTGTTTGTTGGTATCCCAGCCTTGGTTTTGTAATCCAGAAGTAACAAAGGATAGACACACAAATACCAAATGGATCTCCAACAGCTACCAGGAGGGATTTTTCAGGGTTTCTTAGAGGTGCAGCACTTTTGTTTGGAGCAGGGTTTATTTCTGCTGCTGCTTCGACAGCTGGACATGGACTGTGCCAGCTGCTGCAGATGGAGTGGTTGGCATCAAGCTCCTGGGATATGGAAAAAGATGAAATGGAACATCTTCATTCCTTTCCCTGGAAAAGGAACTCGTTGGCCTCTGATACTGCTGTTCATTGTCGAATGAAGCTACGACAGTGGTTTATTCTGCAGCCCTGCTACTATAAAAGGGATGTGTTGTGAATGGTCATTCCTTCCCAATGTGCTCAGCTATTCCCGAGCTGTTTATGCTCCCCCTCTGAGCATGTGCACCTCTTCTCCTGCTGTGGGGCTGAGCAGCCCAGGGCTGGGATTTGGCAGTGCTGGAGCCTATCCCAAGGAGGCAAGTATTGTACAGAGCACAGTGTGGAGCTGGAATGTGGGTGGAGGATGCTCCGTAAAGCATGGACTGTGCCGGAGCCTGTAATTAATGCGCAGGAGGCATGGCCTCTGCGGGGGCTTCGTTAGGAGAACATAAATGAGCTGCAAGGCAGCCTTAACCCAACTGAACAACTCCAAATGGGATAATCAATAGGAGGAAATGTCCATGGAGGCAGCCTGTCGGAGCGGCTGCTTTGGGTATGTCGTCCTGCCCGCCTCGGCGGGTTTCAGCTTTGTGTTTGCATGAGGAATGAGCACTTGCTCATTGCACCGGGGTGCACTTGCTCTGACTTTACTGTGCAGGTTCCTGCAAGGAGAAAGAGCATCAGTGGCAGGAGCCCTGGCTTGACGTGATTGAAACCACACGTTACCATTCGGATTTGGATGGAGAAAGTTTCTGCTTTGCGGAGAATGGGCTTTCAGTGAAGGAGAAGGACCTCTGGGTGGCTCCACCTTCACAGATCTGGCACTGGATGCTGTCATCCCTGCAGGCAAGCTCCAGGAACAGCTTTATTTTCTTGAGGCATCCTTCTGGTTTAAGTGCTGGGCAGCAGTGGATATTCATACCTGGCTAATGCAGCCAGCCGGCAACAGTCTTATTCCAGGCAGGAATTGCTTATAGGGGTGGTTATCCAGGGAAGCACTGCCTCATCACTGAACACTGGTGATGTATCCTGAGTCTGCACTGGACATCACAGCCAGAAGTGATGCTTCACACCTATTCTTCTTAAAACTACACCTACTCTACCTAAACTTGCAAGTCTTAAACTTAAAACTACACCTATTCTACCTTAAAAGTACAAATCTAATTCTTAAAACTAAACCTATTCCACCTAAACCTACAAATCTTAAACTTAAAACTACACCTATTCTACCTTAAAAGTACAAATCTTATTCTTAAAACTACACCTATTCTACCTAAACCTACAAGTCTTAAACTTAAAACTACACCTATTCTACCTTAAAAGTACAAATCTTATTCTTAAAACTACACCTATTCTACCTAAACCTACAAGTCTTAAACTTAAAACTACACCTATTCTACCTTAAAAGTACAAATCTTATTCTTAAAACTACACCTATTCTACCTAAACCTACAAGTCTTAAACTTAAAACTACACCTATTCTACCTAAAAGTGCAACTCTTGATGAAAACAAAACAATCTTCTGGAACAGCAACAACAAACTTCTGAAACAGGAACAAAACTCTTCAACACCAACAACAATCTTCTGAAGGAACAGGAACAAACTTCAAACAAAACAGGAACTCTTCGAATGAAAACCTCCAACTCCAAACCTTCCATCCTTTCCGGCCCTGGAAAGAAGCAGCACAAGGTCATTTCAGTGAGGCTATGATGGTCAGTGTGTTTGGCACAGGCTGGGCAGAGCAGGACTTTGCCGCGGGGCTCAGCCCAGGCTGGGGCTGGGAGCCGGGCTCTCCGCCATCAGACTGGGCTTGCCTGTGCCAAAGGCAGCGCAGGGCAGCGCGGTGATGGCGCTTGTACAGTCAGGATGAGGCCAGTGGGCACCGTGTCCCTGCAGCGGGGCCGTCGCACACAGTCCCAGCCCCAGCACGGCAGCAGCCGACCCACCCTGACTGCCAGCAGTGGATGGGGGCATGTGCTGCCTTACCACTGCTCAACTGGTATCCATCGCCTCATCCTCTTCATCAACTTCCATAGCTTCATCCTCCTCGTCAATGTCCATTGGTTCGTCTTCCTCGCCATCTACCTCCATGGGCTCTTCGCCCAGCCCCAGTTGGTTCCATTTCCTCTTTGCTGCCATATTTACANCTGGGGTGATGTTTCCAGATGTGCCTAGAGCCCATGTCCCTGTGGCCCAAGAAACCCACAGCAGCAGTGCTGGAGTATCTCAGGTTGTGTCAGCTATGGGAGCTGTGTCAGCGTGGGGTGTATTGGGTTTATTAGAGCTGAAGTGGTGCAGGCAAGGGGGAGTATGGTAGGAAAGGAAGGAGACGAGGCTGCATCAGAGGACCTCAGCCATGGGCATTTCATTCCTCAATGAGTTGGACATGAATGAAAGCAGGAGCTGTGTGGGGACAGCTGTGGGTGAGTGCTTTCCTTCTTGTTGTGCAGACTGTGAAAGGAGGGTTTTCTGAGACCCGAATAGAGAAGCGCATCATTATCACAGGAGACGAAGACGTGGACCAGGACCAGGTAGGAGCAGGAGACCCTGGCTTTTCCCTGCTCTGGCTGCCCCCAGCTGCAGCACCACATGCTTCTGGTTCTGCCTCGTACCCATTTACTCCTTCTCTCCACAAACTGAGCTCCGAGGCCCCATACCTACCAGCTCTGTTTGGCAGTGCAGGTCCCCTGCACTGGGATGGCATGTGGCAGCATGTGAAGTTCCTGCCCAGCTCCCGTTAGTGCCTGCTGCAGCATGAAGCAGCCATAAAGGTCCCAGCACAGAGCTCCTAAAAACACATTTTCCGTTGCTCTTTCTCTGCTGAAATACTTCCAAGTGACCCAGGTCCTTCCTCCCTTTCCAGCAGTCTCACTACAGGTACACTCACTCCAAGTGATGGTATTCTGCATCTGCCTCCCTGATAGAGGAACAGAAAGTGGCAAACTTTCATGATAAAATAACAGAGATGAACACACATCTCTAAGGCCACAGGGTCATTTTCCTGGTGGACTTTGGCCTCTTCTGTCAGGCTGCAATGGGTTCAGCTTTGAAGCTCTGCATCAGTATCCTCCTGGAATCCCAGTCTGCTCCAGCTGCTTTCTCTCTGCTGGTTCTGCCTGGCTGAGAGCAGTGGACCAGAGTTCAGGGAAGGGAGGATAAATGATTTCATCCTTCTGGTTTCTAGGCACTGGCTTTAGCAATCAAAGAGGCAAAACTACAGCATCCTGACATGCTGGTAACCAAAGCTGTGGTATACAGAGAAACAGAACCTTCTCCAGAGGAACGGGACAAGAAACCTCAGGTAGGTGGGCAAGTTCCCAGGTATGATTTAGATGTGCTGTAGGGGGTGGATGTAACTGGGCAGATGCCTCTGGTCCCCACCAGCTGCAGGGGCTGGCAGAGCAGAGGTTGCTGCTCCTGGGCTCTAAGGGTGGCAGCTCTCAGCCAGCGTTTCCAGTGTTGCAGTGCCTCTGGGCATGATCACCTGGTTGTGGTTAGAAAGCTGGTGCCATGCCACCAAAAGCAGTTCTGTAGATATCACTTTGCTGACACGCTCAGCACAGGGGCCACGCTCATTTGCATGCAATGAAGAAAGGAGCTGCTTGTCCCCTGGGGCAGGGAGGGAAAGAGGTGATACCAGTGTTGTGGATGGGCTGAAAACCTTGGCTACAGGTTCTTGAAAAGCCAGTCCAAAGTACCCGATCAGTGTTTGCAAAGAGGAAGGTTTCCTCCATGCCATTCAGATCCGCAGGCTGTCTGTTTATACACATGCAGGTAGAGGCAGCAGCACACAAGGTGTGCACCTCCCCAGAGCAATCACAGCCCCGGATGTTTTTCCCCAGGGCAAAGCTTGAGGAGTCCTGCCCACTCCTAAGGCCCTGCTCTGACCATGTTGCTCCTCCATCAGCGGGGTTGCCAGAGCTCTTTGTTGGTGGCACAAGCCAACAGTGTCAGAGCAGCAGGGGAGCAGCAGAGCTTCTGAAGGAAGCTTCACTGCTCTGTCACCTGCGAGGCTGCAGGTGCATTTCGAGAGGCCTCTTTGGAACTGTGGGTTTGTGTTTCTTTATCATCTGAGGATTTGGATTGGCAGCTTTTAAGCCTGGAAAAGTGCCCAGCTTCATTGCAGCCTGGAAGGTCAGAAGAGGCTCTTGCATCTGCCTAATCTTACCTCCTATCCCATACTGCAAACAAGGCCAGACACTCCTGCCTCACTCAGGGAGATGCCCAGTTTTAACTGACTGGCTTAAAGCAAGGGAGCAGTGACACAGCACCATCTACACCAACCCCAGCCCAGTGAATGAAGTGTTCCTCCTAATTGACAGAGCTCCTGGTAATGAAGTGTGGCCCCAAGTGTTTGCAAAGATCCTCTCTGCAGTGTTCTGCTAGAAAGAGGAGCCCTTTTATAGCTGCAGAAATGAGCATCCTGTGAGTGATCATTTCCATCTGCCTTGTACAGGAATCTTGACCAACATGTTCATGGAAGTCAGCATCTGTGTTCAAACCTGGAGACCAGCGGAGAAGGAGCCTTCATGCTGGATTTGTCAGCAAGACATAGACATCCTGGCTGCAATGTTCATGGCGAGAGACAAACATTTTTAACAAAGGAATAGCAAATATATT
>NDXB01015989.1:0-19018 GCA_002631895.1 Agapornis roseicollis
ACTGCCCCCAATGCTCCAGGTGAGGTCTCCCGGGAGCAGAGCAGAGGGGCAGGATCAGCTCCCCCCGTCCCTCCCCGCTCACCTGCTGCCGCCACAGCCCGCCGGGCCTCAGGAACCGCTCCCAGAAGGCGGCCACGGGCCCGAGCCGCTGCGGCGGCAGCACGGGCTCCCGCTCGCTCAGCTCCTGGTCCCGCAGCCAGCGGCGCCGCAGGGCACGCAGCTGCTGCAGCCGCAGCTTCTCGTCCTCGGTGTATCCGGTCATGGCGCCGCCGGTCCCAGCCCCGTTCACGCTCCCGGTGCGGCCTGATCCGGCTCTCGGCGCCCGGCGGGCGCCGTGTCCTTCGCCGAGTCGCACAGCGATGATGTTGGCAGAGCGCGCTGATGGCGTCATCAAGGTGCGCGCAGGGGCAGCCCGAGGCCCCCCGCTGGGTCTGGGAGACGCCCGGAGAGCGTCAGGGTCGTTACCGGAGGCTGCGGGTTCGAGACCCCGCTGAGGCGTCATGGCCGGGCCAGAGCTGGGGCTCCGCTTCCAGCGCCGCTTCCTTGCGGCCCGGCAGCTCCGCTCCTTCCCGTGGCTGGTACGGAACAGCGGGCACAGGCGGCTGCCCTTGGCGGGAGGCGGGCGGGGGTACGGTACGGAACGGAAGAGCATCGTTCCCTTTCTTTACCTTACCTTAGGAGCTGGAGCACAGCCTGCGGACCGCGCCGGACTCCTCTCTGCTCCTGGATGTTCTGCACAGGGTAGGGCAGGGGGCTGGGTGTACCAGCCGTGCCTGGGCTGCCTGGTGCCTCCCCGGGGAGCTGAGCGCTCGCTGGCCACAACTGGACCTGCTCAGCATCACCAGGGTCAGCCAAGGCTTTTTATTGAGCCCGGCACAACAACAGTTTTCCTCCTCGTCCTGCTGTTAGCGTCAACATTAAGGCCCCTGTGCCTGAGCACAGATGTCTTTAATCACAGAACCCCAGACTGGTTTGGGTTGGAAGGGACCTTAAATTTGGACCTTGGATTTGATGATCTTAGAGGTCCCTTCCAACCTAGTGATTCTGTGATTAAAGCTCATCCAGTCCCAACCCCCTGCCACGGGCAGGGACCCCTTCCACCAGACCAGCTTGCTCCAAGCCCCTGTGTCCAACCTGGCCTTGAGCACTGCCAGGGATGGGGCAGCCACAGCTTCTCTGGGCCATCACCCTGTGCCAGCACCTCAGCACCCTCACAGGGAACAGCTTCTGCCTCAGAGCTCAGCTCAGTCTCCCCTCTCTCAGGTTCAAGCCATTCCCCTTGTCCTGTCCCTACAGGCCCTTGTCCCAAGCCCCTCTCCAGGTTCCCTGCAGCCCCTTTAGGCCCTGGAGCTGCTCTCAGGTCTCCCCTTCAGGAGCCTTCTCTCCCCCAGGCTGCCCCAGCCCAGCTCTCTCAGCCTGGCTCCAGAGCAGAGCTGCTCCAGCCCCTCAGTGGATCTTTGTGACCTCCTCTGCACCTCTCTGGAAGAGAGAGAGAAGAAAAGCAAGAGGAGGAAGAGACCAAAGCAGTCTCTCTTTCCACTTGGTTTTGCTATTTACTTTCCAAAAGGAGGAAAACCACATATCCTGCCACAGAGCTGGAACTAGAAACCCAGCCAGAAGTCACCCATCTTCCTTTTGTGGCTCAGCATCGCTTTTTCTAGCTACTGACTAAATCAGAATGTACTTTGTGACACAAAGAGCCCTGCTTTTTCCCTAGCCCCTTCCTACCTGGCATAAAATCACCACTTGGTAACTGACTTCAATTACTGGCTCTGTTTTAGACCATTCTCCACCCTTTGTGTGTGAAATATCCCCTTTCAGCCCGGTACAGAAGATGCTTTCTAACTGAACTCATCAAAAAGGTAATGCTTCTGGAGCTCCTTGCAACTCAGTTACCTTTTTCCTTGAAAAGAAGCCGGTTTGACCTTGTGTAATAACAAACCACAGCATTCAGAATGAAACGTAATGGCAGAGCATATTAAAATGTGATTTAATGTATGTTTCCTGTTTCACTACAATTTGCTATCCAAACCCAGCCTGTTCTGTCTCCCACAGCATGAATCCACCACAGCTGAGCCCCTAGATGAACTGTACGATGCACTGGCAGCTATCTTAAATGAAGAAGAATCTACTCACTGTTATAAACACTACTTACTGGTAAGAACCAATGCTGCAGTGGTATAAATCACCTTAGTCCTCTGAAGTAAGCAATAATTGGCTTTAACAATAACCCCCAGAGTGCTTCCTCCCTTCTCCCAGGTGTTACTATGGGTTGTAAACTGTAAAGCTCGTGTCTGTGCTGACCCAGCTTGGCTGCCCTGTGTGTCTGCAGCCCGCAGGAGAGTGTGTCACCCTTTCTGAGAGTGTGGCCCTGATCTCTGAAGGAACCACAGGGCTCGTCACATGGGAGGCTGCTCTGCACCTCGCCGAGTGGGCACTGCAGAACCCCTCTGGCTTCAGGAACAGGTACTGACACAAGCACTGACAGAGAGATGGGGAGAGAGGTTTCACAGTGTGAGGGAGCCACACAACTGTAACTTAACAATGTACTTCCAAAAGAGCCACAGTGACTACACCCTCTGGCTGCTGGTAACTGCTGCTCTGGTCTGTTCTTGACAGTCAGATGTTAGAGTCAAACTTGAATCCAGCAGAGGACCTGGCAGTGCTTTTAAGACAGGTTTTAAGATCAAAGCTGTCACACCATGTAGTCTGACCTGCTCTGTGGAGGTGGCTGCTCAACTTCAGCTACTGCAGTGTCTAGTGAGTAACTACTGCACTCACTGTGTGGTGAGGTTTATCCTATCTGCCTTTATACAGTCGATGTGCAGGTGCACACGTCTGATCTCCTCCTCTGGGCTTCGTTTATAAGCAGGTGAGAGGAACAGGCACTTTTGAGGAAATATCCATCTAAGTTAATTTAAAATATGGAGCTCACAAGGAACTGGGCTACCTGAGTGTCTGTTTCTCTCCACTGAATATGAAAAGAGCTTGGTTAGATCCCCTCATGCTGCAGAAGGCTAAAACCAGGTGAGAACATATCCCATCCCCATGGTGGGAATGCTTTGTACCACATGCCAGGGTAGTATTGCAAGTGATTGATTTTTATCCTTACCATGGCTTCTTCAGTGTTCACCAACTGTCCCTGTTACCCGAGACAAAGCTTAGATTGGAGGTGGTTTGATTTCCTATCTCCACTTAAGAGTCCTGCTAAGTACTTCTTTACCCTTCAGGACAGTCTTGGAATTAGGAAGTGGGATCGGCTTCACTGGACTTGCCATCTGTAAAACCTGCAATCCCAAGACATACATATTTAGTGACTACCACCACCGTGTTCTCCAACAGCTGAAGCAAAACATCTGTTTGAATGGCTTTGTCCTGGAGCCTGAAGCTGCCCAGCATACCCAGCTGGAATCTGGAGGCCAGAAGGCAGAAGGAGCAAGTCACCAGACCCCAAAAGTAATAGTTGCAGAACTCGAGTGGGGCTCGGTTACAGAAGAACAGCTGTTGGCTCTTCGACCTGATGTCATCATTGCAGCAGGTACTTTCCCCCTGGTCGCACAGGTTGGAGGGGGAAGCCCAGAGGTGTCTGTGTGCAGGATGTGCTCAGCCCTGTCTCAGTCAGGCACTGTGTCTGGAGGTGTGTGGCAGATCTTCTCCCAGTCCATTCCATCATTTAGTCTTTCCAGATGTTCATCTGCTGTGCCCATAACATTAAAAAGCAAATTATTTATCCCTTCTACGTCTAAAGATCCAGAAACCAGATGATAAACCCAGCGCTGCTCAGAGCCTCATCGGTACTGACAGGCTGTCTTGGCATTCGCCTGGGGGATAACGTATTAGGCAAACAACCAACCCACCAAAAAGCCAAATCACAACCCCTTTCTGGATCTCCCCTATATATAAATCTGGAGGAATCACATAAAAAACCCCTAATACTGCAAAACGTAGCAATAGGAACATTTCTGAGCTGTAGCTAGAGGATTTTACTCCCTCATCTGGGGCTTTGCAAAGCAAGAATTGCCTAAGAATTCAGGTGAAATATGACAGGTATTCTGCTTTTGTCATTAAATGGTCACCTAATTCATTAAATATGTGAATCTTATAAAACAGTCAGAGTTTGAGTGTTACCTCATGCTGGCTGGATTCCTGAAGGTAGCTCAAACCTGGAGGTGATCAGTACCTACCTGCTGTTTGCTGTTAGTAGTTACTGATGTTAGTAGTTAGGATGTTCCCTATGTTAGTAGTTAGGATGTTCCCTATGTTGCATAAAAACCTTGTATCTACAACTACCTGAAAGGAAGTTGTGGTGAGGTGGGGATCGGTCTCTTCTCCCAAGGAACGAGTGATAGGACAAGAAGAAATGGCCTCAAGCTGCACCAGGGGAGGTTTAGACTGGATATTAGGAACAGTTTCTTCCCCAGAGGGTGCTCAGGCATTGGAACAGGCTGCCCAGGGCAGTGGTGGGGTCACCATCCCTGTAAGTGGTCACAAACCATGTAGATGAGGCCCTCAGTGCCATGGGTTAGTGGTGGCCTTGGCAGTGCTGGGGAACGGTTGGGCTTGGTGATCTTAAAGGTCTTTTCCAACCTGCTTGATTCCATGATACTAAGAGTAACAGAGGTGTCTGTTGGTGGTACATGCACATACCTCTACATCTGGGTGTAGTAACCACCACTTCTTGAGCCTCAGTCCCCAGCAGGGCTGACACATTTCAGGATCATGGTGCTGGCTGGTAAGGTTTTGTGCCCCTTCTTCATCAGCCTGACCTTCCATCACTATTTCTGATCTCAGGGAGACGATTTGAGATGAAAACAGCTGCAGTTCAAACCAACTCCTTTGCAATTGTAACAACCCAGTTTCTGCTAAGGACAGCTGTAGCAGAACACCAACGCTCAGGGGTTTTGCTTGTCTCGGGCTTACTTACATTATCTGACAGTGCCTTTACAATAGGGAGCACTGATTTTTAGTGATACTAGCGATGAGGGCAGTTTGACATAGCACACAAAATAGAGGCATTTTCCAAGAGCTCTTCTTGGGAATTTTCAATCCTGAATACAAAAATCATACTTTTTGGCAAGGTGAATATTTTGTATTTCTGTTTTGTAGCTTCCATGCTGCTTTTTACTCCACGCTCAAGAAACACGTCATGTTTTCCTTTACGTACAGATGTGGTGTATGATCCAGAGATCACTGGAACCCTTGTTGGTCTGCTACAGCAATTCTCCACTTCCAGAGCAGACAGAAAACCTCCTGAGGTCTACATTGCTTCCNTGAAAACAGCTGCAGTTCAAACCAACTCCTTTGCAATTGTAACAACCCAGTTTCTGCTAAGGACAGCTGTAGCAGAACACCAGCGCTCAGGGGTTTTGCTTGTCTCGTTGGGCTTACTTACATTATCTGACAGTGCCTTTACAATAGGGAGCACTGATTTTTAGTGATACTAGCGATGAGGGCAGTTTGACATAGCACACAAAATAGAGGCATTTTCCAAGAGCTCTTCTTGGGAATTTTCAATCCTGAATACAAAAATCATACTTTTTGGCAAGGTGAATATTTTGTATTTCTGTTTTGTAGCTTCCATGCTGCTTTTTACTCCACGCTCAAGAAACACGTCATGTTTTCCTTTACGTACAGATGTGGTGTATGATCCAGAGATCACTGGAACCCTTGTTGGTCTGCTACAGCAATTCTCCACTTCCAGAGCAGACAGAAAACCTCCTGAGGTCTACATTGCTTCCACAGTCCGGAATCCAGACACCTATCACTTCTTCCAGACTCAACTCGGTACGTGCCCTTCTCATCAACAAGTCTTGGCCTCTTTCCCCAGATAGAGATGAATGGGAGTGGGTTTTGATGGTGGGTATTGCCCAACAGTGAGGTTTTTATCCTAGAACTGGATTTAAGAGTGCTCTGCCTAAAAGCAGTCCCTTTCCCACATGAATTTGCTCAGGAGATGGGAACTTAGCTTTTTGCTCCTTCCCATCTATCACAATTCATGTTTGTCAGTGCCAACCTGAGATGAATCTGAAGTGTGGTGGCAAGAAGGAACTAACAAAGGGTTAAGCTTAAAAGAAGGAAACCCTGCTGCACTGTCACAGTGATAATAGGTATACAGCCTCAAACCTTTATGTGAGGTTAAGAAAACCCAGCTAGAGATTAAGTAGATGATCCTTAAGGTCCCTTCCAACCCTAACTATGATTCCAGGAAGTACAATAGGGAGCGATTTTGGATTTTCCTTCACAGACTCCTCAAAAGCCCATCTCTTGCAGTCTCCCAGTGGTGCAGCTGATCTGCAGCCCCTGGTTAACTCACAAAATCACACCCAGTGCATAGCAGAAGCATTGCTGTTCATGTTTAAGAAAAGCTACTGTAAGCATTCACCTGTGGCTTACTTTAACAGCATGCTAGAAAGCCTAGCACAGAATTGGACATGCAGCCTTTGCCTTTCATTTTACGAAGCAGGAATCTGATTCCCAGTGTTTATCCTTACAGATAAAGCTGGGATTGGGTGGCAGATTATTCCAGCCCACAGCACTGGTGTTTTCCTCTGTGATGTGCAGCCGAATGGAACTATTCTCCAGCTATTTATATAGACTTGGCAAATGGAATTCCAGTTTTCAGAGCGACACAAGGTATCTCATCCTGGCAACAAAGTGATCTTAAGTTCTAGACACGGTCAGGAGAGGCACTGAGGTTACAAATCCAGGCACAGGCTGTTGGCAAAGTGAATTACTGCTGCCCCTGAAAGGTACCTGGGAACCTTAAGCAATAGGAAAGCCACCCCTGATCATATTGTGCTCTGGTTCTGTAGAAGACAACAGAAAATGGACTGGATTTGTCTGACCATGTTTTGCTTTCTAACGGGGGCACGTCTGCAGGAGCACAGGATGAGTATCTCACACTGACAAGGGAAAAAAGCAGTGTTTCACTGGAATAAAGACATTTTTAATATTAAAACCAGCTGTAATGGTATCTTTTTATATTTGTCTGCGCCTGCATACTTGCAGTCTGGGTCATCTTAAAAATGAATAATGAAAACTGCCTACAGTGAATGTAGCAGACAGTGCCAAAAGCTGAAAGAGGAGGTAAATCAGGTGCTGTAAATCAGGTGCATCTTTACCCTGCAGTGGTAACATAAACTTGATTCACATTTCTGTCACGTAAGGACTGTCACTTCCACAACTAGCTATGGGGAAGGCATCCTCTCAGGCTAGCCAGAAAGCAAAGTCAGAGTCATACACTGCTCATACACCACATCATATCCCTGCTCTATGTAGAGGAGGAAGAACTGACCTCACCTTCTCTGAAGCTTTCCATAATCCACTTACCATTTTCTTGTTGGACGCTACTGGTCCTGAAGCCCAACATGAAATATGCTGCTTTTTCTCCTCTTTGGACTTCTTTGCCTTGTTTTAAAAGCTACTCAAAAGAGCAAATGCTTTCACCTCAGTCTGTAGGATGGAGAAAGTGGACAATGGGTAACTTGAATCATTTTGAGCAAGAATCATCTTGCTCCTCAAGCTGAAGGAGGCCGTGACTACTAGTAGTAGTAGGATGTGCAGGACTTACTAGTAGTAAGTAGGATGTGCAGAAGGAAACCCACACAGGTTTTAGCTACCTCTTCCCAAGAAGGAAGAACTCACAGGTGCTATTTCTGGAGTAAATGTGTGTTAGCAGCCCCCACAGGAGCTCCTTTATCTCCCTAACACCAAAATTCTTCAAGTCACTCAAAGTTCTGTACAGATTGCTCGCTTGGATTTAAAAATATGCATTATGGGAAGAGGAAAACTCTCTGAAGCTTTTGACATTACTGTTTAATTAGGGATGTGTTTACTTTATGTCCATGTGCACACTGATGTCTACAGAGGAATGGCCGAACTACTGGAGAGGATTTTGCTTGGAAACCAATAGCTAAAGGGGCTACAAGAAACTTTGAGAGGGGCTTTGGACAAGGGCCTGTAGGGACAGGACACAGAGCAATGGCTTTAACCTGACAGAGGGGAGACTGAGCTGAGCTCTGAGGCAGAAGCTGTTCCCTGTGAGGGTGCTGAGGCGCTGGCCCAGGGTGATGGCCCAGAGAAGCTGTGGCTGCCCCATCCCTGGCAGTGCTCAAGGCCAGGTTGGACACAGCACAGTGGAGCACCCTGGTCTGGTGGAAGGGGTCTGCTAGGTTCAGCTGTAGCAGTCATTTTTCTCCTTAGTAGCACTCATGAAGCAAAGTACTCTTTTTATGGAGTTATATGGACTTTCATAAGATATTTTGGATTTATTTTGTCCTTTTCTAGTTACCTGTTCAAAAAAGGAAGCTTTTGATGTTCTTTCTCACAGTAAATGGGCACATTTGCTTCAGTGTACAAGGACAACATTCACTGAAAGGTCTCTATTCCTCCAAGTGCTCCATAAAGCTGCCACATACCAGTGGCTGTGCTTTCACCTTCTTGTACACACTGTAAAAGAAGAAAACAACTTTAAACCAAACTGGTTCTGTCTCAATCAATCATACAAGAGAATAGCCAGAGCTTGTCCAGGCAAGATGAGCCAAGAATCCTTCATGGTTTTTAGGGTCGCTTCCAACCCAAATGTTCTATAGTTCTGGGATGGTAACTGGCTGGAAAAACTAAAATCCCCACTGTAGCCTCAGCCTGAGTAATTCTAATGAAGGGCATCTCCCACCTGGAAGAAAATGTACCCACATCACCTCCTAGAGTGCTTAGTGTATAAAGGGTCTATCTGGTAATAGTGCTTTAAGTATCTTCACCAAAAAGTGACCTTTCAGCAGCACAGGTAAGAGATTTTGCACACATTAGTTCCTCGAGCAGCTAAACCTCCCTCCCACTTTCTAAAGATTCATCCCAAGGGATAAGGAAGGAAGGGCAGTGCAGATGGCAAGGATAAGTTTTTCAGCATAGGATTCACGTCTTCCCTCAGGACTTAATGCTGTCAGCACACAACAAACAGCCTCGGCTGCACCGTCAGCACAAGCACTCATGCGAGAAGCTGAAATGGTAAAGGAAGAGGTGCGTGCAAACACTGGTTCCAAGATGAAGTACTTAAAAACTACAACTATAGCCAATACAAAGTGTTTATTCACTGTTGAGCAGTAGGGTATCAGCTTTATTTGACACCCTCCTCCCTACAAAAAGTCACTCATTCTGCCCAAGCAAAGGCAGAACAGTCTGGTCCCAGCTCTCATCCCAGCGCAACTGCTTGCACGCACGGAGGTTTTCCCTGAAGCTGTGAAGTTTGCCTTCCAGGGCAGGGAATTCCAAGAAAAGCATCTGTAAGTTAAGAGGAAAACCACATTAAAATACCATCATATCATGTTTTAGGCTCATTCTAGCCTCCCCAACACGAACCCTAGTGCAGGAAGACAGCACTCTTAGACCTGGTCCTGTAACAGTGACCACATTTAAACCAGCTTCAAATTCATACTCAAATAGAAGTGATGCCAGTAACATTCCCCAGGCAAAGCCGTATCTTCAGAGAGTGCAAAACACAGAGGTAAGAGCACATATGGAAGGGCAGCTCGCATGGTGGTGCCTCTGCACTTAGAGCTAGTGGGAAAGAAAAACCAGGCAGGCCTTTACCTTTAGTTGTGCTGCAAGTTCATCCGAGTCCCTGAATATCAGACCATTTTCATTGTGCTTCACAAGTTCATGTAAACTGTGAACACAAGTCACAGAAGAAAATGTGAGAAAAAAAGCAGGGAGTGGGACAAACACAAGTAGAAGTTGCACAGTGCCACCCAAAACCTCCATCATCCAGGATATCTGGATACAAGCTTCACACCTGACAACATGAGGGTACTTAAGGCCATAACCTCCCCATGTGTTGGGCTGCATCCCGAGTGCAAGTCCTGCATCCAGCTCTGGGGCAACAGCACAAGAAGGATGTGGAGCTGTTGAACTGAGCCTAGAGGAGGCCATGGAGATGCTGTGAGGGCTGGAGCAGCTCTGCTCTGGAGCCAGGCTGAGAGAGCTGGGCTGGGGCAGCCTGGGGGAGAGAAGAGAAGGCTCCTGAAGGGGAGACCTGAGAGCAGCTCCAGGGCCTAAAGGGGCTGCAGGGAACCTGGAGAGGGGCTTGGGACAAGGGCCTGTAGGGACAGGACAAGGGGAATGGCTTGAACCTGAGAGAGGGGAGACTGAGCTGAGCTCTGAGGCAGAAGCTGTTCCCTGTGAGGGTGCTGAGGTGCTGGCACAGGGTGCCCAGAGAAGCTGTGGCAAAGGATTATAGGGTAGTTATTTCTTTAAGGCAAATGGTTTCTTTAAATGCTCCTGACTCTGTAGAAATTTGAGTTAATTTTTAGGTGTAAAATAAACCAACCTTTACTTGCAATTTATGGACTAAACCATGATTATGGTCTGATACATGCAGCAGCTACTGAACTCCTGCTTCATATAAATGCTGCTTTGCATCATCCACTCAATGTAGCAGCATAAAGAAGCTCTTACCATTCAAAATGTATTGCACACACAGGTAAACAACAGCCAAACATATCTACCACCTTCATGGGTAAATCCAAACCACTGGATGATTTATGGAGACACACACCCAGGTCTGCTGAGCCTGCAAAGCAAAGAGAAGAGAGGAGAGGCTGAACTCCCCACAGCAACTCTGCCAGTTCACTGCAAACCTCCCTGTTTCTGTGGGTGACAGGAGCGGAAGGGATCACTGCCTGGCTCACTAGCGACCTCTTTCAGCTCAAGTGGTTTCAGAAGAGAGGCACTACAGCGTGATTTTATAAACGTTACTTAAAAAGTATCAAGTAACAGTTTTACAGCCACAGGAACTGGGAGGCTCTAACCCTGCAGGATACAGATCAAGTTGAATACGTATTTTACTACTTTATTAAGCTTACTCACACTTTATGTTAATACAATGAACATGCTGAGCAAATACTATTCCAACGATGTGTCAATTCAGAATTTCAACTACTTGTGGTTGCCCAGGCAAGAACTTCATGATTTCATGTACTGAAGTGACTCTGAAAGTCAACTGGAACATCCACATCCACGGGCACACTGTATGCCAGCCCAATTAAAAGAAACAGAGTACAAAGAACAGGCTAAAAGAGCAACTCAGGTACTACACCTACTTCTTGGGATAACAGTGAAGAACTCCAGTTAGAGAAATTTAGCTGGCACCAGTCAAACCCACAAATACCCCATCACTAAGCAGCAGCTTCATTCACTTCTTATATTCTACCAGCTCCTGTGCAAAGTCTCTGACAGCTCTCACCAAATGTGCTGAGTAGTTTCTCACACATTCTCAAGCCTATTTCATAATCCACTCTTTACCAAGCAGAAGAGGGTAATCCTCAGCTTCAAGCCATGGTGTACAGATCTGGATATGTTTGAAGTGCAGATTGCGTATCAGTCCATTGTAGTAGTCTTTTAATGGTCCTTTACCTGTTTTAAAACAGGAAAAAATATGTATAATATTTAGTAAGATGACTGAAAACACTGTGGACTGTGCATATGTCTATACAACTACAAACTCCTGTTGTATCAGGTACCCAAAAGGATACTACACACAATCTTCAGAAAGACACATTAAAAACATGTCCCCTTTAAAGCCATATGAACACAGACTTCTCTCTTACTCAGTATCTAGAAGAATCTGCAGCAACACAGAATCATCTAGGCTTGAAAAGACCTTTAAGATCATGAAGTTCCATTGCTAGCTTAGCATTGTCCAGTCCATTAAATGATGTTCCTCAGTGCCACATCCGCACACCTTTTAAACATCTCCAGGGATGGTGACTCCACCACAGCCCTGGGCAGCCTGTTCCAATGCCTGAGCACCATTTTGGCAAAGAAATTCTCCCCAGTATCCCATCTAAACCTCTCCTGGTGCAGCCTCAGGCTGTCTCCTCTCGTCCCATCACTTGTTTCTTGGAAGAAGAGAGCAGCCACCTCCTGGCTCCATCCTCCTTTCAGGCAGTTATAGAGAGTGATAAGGTCCCCCTGAGCCTTCTCTTCTCCAGACTAAACCCCCCCAGTTCCCTCAGCCGTTCCTCATCACACTTGTGCTCCAGGCCCTTCACCAGCTCCATTGCCCTTCTCTGGACCTGCTCCAGCACCAAAATGTCTCTCTTGTAGTGGGGGGCCCAGAACTGAGCACTGGATTTGAGGTGCAGCCTTACCAGTGCTCAGTACCAGGGGATGATCATTGCCCTGGCCCTGCTGCCACACTGGTGCTGATCCAGGCCAGGATGCTGTTGGCCTGGGCACAAGCTGTGTCGTGTTCAGCTCCTGCTGACCAGCATCCCCAGGTCATTTTCCATAAGCAGCTTTCCAGCCATTCTTCCTCAAGCTTGGAGCATTGCATGGGGTTGCTGTGACCTAAGTGCAGGACCCACACTTGGGCTTGCTCAAGCTCATACAACTGGCCTCATCACCCCATCAATTTCCTCAGTCTTGACCTGCATTTTGCCTATAGATAACCAAATAACTAATGACAAATCTGATCAGTACAATTGGCCCTTCAAAATCATACTAAGTTTTTGTTTGATCTTAATGAGGAAGTTCACCAAGGAACATTCACTGTCCACATAATTCTTTGGCAAAACTTCATTTGATGCTCCGCTTTTCCAGCACTAAATAACTGTTCTGCTTAGCACTCCAAACATCAGATTTTATGTTTCTGTTGCAGCAGCATCTCAATGCTGAGTGCAAATTCTTTTGACCGTGGAGTAATGCACAGCTGTACTACAGAGTGAGGCTGAGAGCTTCTTCTCTTTAAAGGTGTGCCATGACTGCTCAGCTGTAACAGCCCAACTGTAAATCACGACTCCTTTCTGTCTCTTCACCATCAACACCAGAGCCAGCACAGTGCAGAAGTGGCAGTGAAGTCTTCTGCATTAGCACTGAAAGAATTGTAATGCAAATAAACTATTACCTGTTATCACACATACTAAAGGTGGAAGCTTGACTCCTTCATTGATGTACTGCTCATAACCTGGAGAAGATAAATAAGAACTGTTTAGAGCTGACAAATATACAGTGTTTGGTTTAAAAATGATCACAGAGTGTTAACTGTTTAGTTTCCTACTTCAAGTAATTTCTTAAACGCATATACCTCGTAAACCAGGGGCAAACTCCGAAATGTGAAACATTTAAATGTTGGTGTTAAAACTGAAATAAATCATGGTCCATTTCACATGCACTATTCATGAAGCATTTGTTTGACTACACCACATCACCTGCTTCAATATATCAAGTTCAAAAGTGCAGCTGCAAAGTCTATGAAGACAAGGTGCTTTCCTATGACAGATGCCTATGGATAGTATATGTAATAGCTTAGAGGAGAAAACTGCAGTCCACAGGCCAGCCAGAAATACAATGCTGTGTGACTACTCTAACTGAATCCCGACCTTGCACTTCTCTAGTTCAGCTACAACTCTTAAACCACTTCTGACTAATCCAACACACCTTTGAANACTGAATCCTGACCTTGCACTTCTCTAGTTCAGCTACAACTCTTAAACCACTTCTGACTAATCCAACACACCTTTGAATGTACTGTTCTTTAGCAAACCCCTTCCTGACTGTCCAGAGTACAACCATTTCCCTTGGAATAGGCAAGATTAAATCCTTCACACCTACCTTCTAAAGCTTTTAAAAGGACTGAAAAGTCTTCATCCTCTGAAAGAGAAGGCTTTATTAGTGACATTCATATTTCAATCATTTATAATGAATTACTGTCATTAAATAGCCACAGCTATCCAGTTAAAACTTTCTAGATTCTGAAGGTAGATAACTCATGGTAGAAACTGCCCTGTTAACTCAGAGGTACAGACAACCCTGCCCATGGCTACTAGTGAGGGATTTGTTTCCACGCATTATCAGAAATAAAGGAGGAAATGTTTTAGTTTTTTAATCTGATTTACACCATCATGCAAGATAATATACTTTGAATTAAAGCTTAAAGTAGGAAATCTCTTCTAATCATTCCTAAAGCTGAGCCTCTACAATTGCAAAACAACTTCACAAATAATTCATTTTTTGTCACTGAGATAGATAATTTACAACTTGTCTCCAGATTCTTACAGCCAAGAGAAGGCTCCTTAAGGGGAGACCTCACAACAATCTTCCAATACCTAAAGGGCCTACAAGAAACCTGAAGAGAGGCTTTGGACAAGGGCCTGTAGGGACAGACAAGGGGAATGGCTTGAACCTGACAGAGGGGAGACTGAGCTGAGCTCTGAGGCAGAAGCTGTTCCCTGTGAGGGTTCTGAGGCGCTGGCACAGGGTGATGGCCCAGAGAAGCTGTGGCTGCCCCATCCCTGGCAGTGCTCAAGGCCAGGTTGGACACAGGGGCTTGGAGCACCCTGGTCTGGTGGAAGGGGTCCCTGCCTGTAGGAGGGGGTTGGAACTGGATGAGCTTTAAGGTCCCTTCCAGCCCAAAACATTCTAGGATTCGATGAAAAACACAATTTTGCCACTGGTGACATGTGCCTCTGCAGCGTGTCAAGCGTGAGGAAGTACAAAGGGCCCTTCTTTTCTCTTTTGTTAAACAGTGGCTAAACATCAGAAATAGCCCTCTCTGTCTCCACACCTGTCCAACTCGTGCTGCTGATGAGAAGTGCTGGCCGTGCTCTGCTCTTCTTCACGTGTCCATTGCTTCCATCCACTTCTGTAAAGGCTGATTTCTCACCACTCCAACTGACAGACTCTGTACTAAGGAAACAGAATTTTCTGAGGATGGGCTACGTAAGCAGCCAGCACAGAGGCAACACTATGCTGAACTGACCTGCATTTCCAAACACTTTGCAGATTTGCTGCCCAACTTCCCTAGAAACACAGTCATTACAATACTGAGCTGCAGAGAGAAAGAGAGCTGGTCATAAGAGAGACCATTTTACTCTTTCCTGTTGCTACCAAGAGCCTCCTGACACTCCTACTATGGGCACGACTCCACCTTCTGACAGCATTTTCCTCAACAAGCTGAGAAAACAGTCAGCCTTTTTCCAGCCCTGCTTCAAACACAGAGTACAGCACGGAGGCCAAGAGTGCATTTTATTCAATTAAACTCAGAACTCATTCTGTGGCAGTCATTTCCAAAAAGAAACTGCTACACACTGAAGATTTTACATCTTTTTCAAGCATTAGTTCGGTAAAGTGACTCCCCTAGAAATCTGCTGTAGGAGACATTCTACACAGAACCAGAGGCAAATGTTTAATGCTTATTAGACCAAGATCCTGAACACTCTCTGTGGTCAGTGAAAAGAAGAGATACTACTAATGAAGCCAGCCACTGTCCCCCAGCTGAATGGGAACTAGACAACTGCTAAGTCTAGAGAAATCCTACTGCAGATTGCCTCAGTGCTTCCGCCAACTGCTTCAAAAATCAAACACTTCTGTTATTTCACACATCAAGCACTGTGTTCTCACCGTTCAAGCATTTCACTTACTCTGGCCTCTCCTAAGGACAACGAAGGTAACTTGCACAGCAGCAGCTGCTGGCTAAGGGCACAGAGCCCATTCTGCCTGCTGGTGCTCAGTGACTCCCAACCCCATGCAACAGTGTTTCTGGTAACTCAGTGCAATAACTCTGTTATCCCTTTAAGTACTGCAACTGCACGCTTGACTTACACATACCGTGGCTTAAAAGGCTCATAGTCTTCAGCTAGTTTCATGTACAAACGATGCTGAAGTTCTAATGGTGTTTCCTTAAAATAAGCAGCTGGCTTGTCATAGAGTGTTACTGCTCTGTAATGGAATAAATTCACAAGTTCAGTAAAGAACCCATGTAACAACATATATATGGTGCAGTGACAGGCTAGAACAAGGTAACGTGGAAGGTAATTACGTAAATCAACCAGCAAAATCATTAACTTTTGAGTCTGACAACTTTCTGTGTTCCTGAAGTTTGCTGGAATATACCCAGGTGAACATACTACTCCTGTACAAAGGGCCCCCTTCTCCTGTGCACATCCAAGGGGTGTAATGCAGCTGTAAGAACTGCAGGCACCATAGTCCTGACTTTTCCTTACTTGGTAACTGATCCTGAGCAACTTGGATCTTAAAGCCTTCTGACTGCAAACCAAAAACTTGGAGGGCAGACTAAGTGTTAAGAAATGCAGCGAAGTCTGCTTCGTTCTGATTCTAAGGAGCTTGGAAGCAAAGCCCCACAACCCTCAGCCTGCCACCTTCTCATCAATGCAGAGTTAATTATGAAGAGTAATGAAGATTCTTGAATGCCCCCTCTCCACAACCTCATACAGAACTGAGCTGATGTGTTTCAGTGCTTAGGAAAGCTGCTTTTGTATGATTCCTCTGGATCCAGAATCATCAAGAATACGTTCTTGCACNGAGGGCAGACTAAGTGTTAAGAAATGCAGCGATGTCTGCTTCATTCTGATTCTAAGGAGCTTGGAAGCAAACCCCCACAACCCTCAGCCTGCCACCTTCTCATCAATGCAGTGTTAATTATGAAGAGTAATGAAGATTCTTGAATGCCCCCTCTCCACAACCTCATACAAAACTCAGCTGATGTGTTTCAGTACTTAGGAAAGCTGCTTTTGTATGATTCCTCTGGATCCAGAATCATCAAGAATACGTTCTTGCACTTTATTTTGCATACTCATTTGTTAGAGGTGCGTGACTTACTTTATGTTGCAATTCACCCAGAGATCTTCTTTCATTGCATTAGTGACACACAAGTTATAGTCAGACAAACGTCCAAAAAGCTTTTCATACCTGACAAAAATGAAATCATAGTTAGAAATCACAGGCAGGCGATTGCATCGGCCAAACACCTGTCCACCATGGCACATGCTGATGCAAAGCCAAACAGAACCAAAAGAAACCCAACTGCCCCCAGTAACTACAATTTAATCACCAGTTATTGACTGACTCCTTGTACTGAGGCAGGATTAGTTTATGAGAAGGGATGCATCATCACTTCCTTAGCCTTTAAGGCCTAAGAACACCACACTCAAAAGCCTTTAAAGCCTTTGTCTATACAAAATCGACTAGATTCATCAAGAAACAGACATTTAAAGATGAGCTGGACTGTAAAGCAGCATTAGAGAGTTAATAAAAAAAAACCAAACCACAGTACATATAAATACATTATAATAACGAGATCAAAGTTCACACATGCACATGAAAGCAACTGCCTGCTTCATCAGATCACCTTACTATGTACCTGCTTTCTGAAACAGAAAGTACTTTAACACAGCAAAATCCAGAAATCCTTCACAAAACCAGCCCTCTGCTAACACATTCACAGACCCGTTTGCACTGAAGGTACCTCAAAACTCACAGCGTGAGGCCTAAGGCTTCAGCCAAAGATCTCATCTCCATCTCCCCCTCTGGCAGATTAGAGCCATTAGAATATCAACATACTCTCCCAGCTGTTTTTCATCCTTCTGAATTCAGCAAGGTATGTAACTTATAAAGAGAAGAAGAAAGAACTGGACAAACCATTTTGCAATGTGTACCAGTGGGTGATTTCTTCCATGGCTCAGACTCATTACAGTGTATCCATAGTTGTGCCAATCAATGACCAGCTTGCTCCTCCAGAAGAGACAGGCTAGCCAGGCCACAGCTATGGCAGGTAAGCCTGGAGGGTTCTGTTTAAGGAATAAACCAAATCAAAATAGCATAAAACTGAGGCCCAGTGACAAACACTAAGCAGTTACCTGGAAAATAAAAGTGACTGCGGTTACATCGCTTTAAATGATCTTAATGCACAATTCTGTATTCACCAACTACAGAACTGCCACTTTCTCCTACACAGACTGGTAGGCGCTTTGAATCTTACTGCTGCACCAGGATCAACATTCCCCTCCAATAAATACCTATATACTGCTGTTACAATGTATTCTTTACTACTATGCATGCTAAGGAAGTTTGGAAGATCAACAGGTAACCAAAGAACAAACATGAGCTGTTAACACGAAAATCCAAGTTTAGAGCCAAAAATATCACCTGATACAGATTTACACCATTGCTTCGGCCAGTTGTAGCTCTCAAATAATTAGAATGTGTCCGGGGCTGCTAAAAATACCCTGTATTTTTAATTAATTTATCAAAATTAGCCCCAAAACATACCTGGAGAAGAATATAGGATGGCTGCTCCATCTTCAGCATCGTGTACAGTAATTGCACTGCCTGCACAACCACTTTTACAACATACTGGAAAAGCTTCGGACCAGCTAGGAAAGGACAAAAACACCCCGTAAGAATATTAAGGGCTCTCCGGGCCGAAACGTGCACGTTGTAACGGAGCTAGAAAGGTTTAAAGTAACTGTGCTCTATAAAAACGCACCAAGAACGCGCAGACCAGCACAAGCGCCGGCAGCGAGGCCTAACCCCCAACCCTGTTGTTGTTGCTGGGTTTCCCCCATTAAACCACGTTTCCCCTCCAGAACACCAGTCCCCAATCCGGCTCGTTCCGCCGCAGCGCCGGGGCCGTCCCGCACTCACCTCGCAATGCCCACAGGTCCGTCACGGGCACCAGCCGTATCCTCCCGCTCCGCAACACGTCTCCGTGCGGCCTGCTCTCTGCCAGAGGGGACAGACCCGTCAGAGGAGCGACCACCGCTACCCAACCGTCCGGTACCCGGCCGCCGCCGCAGGGTCCCCCTCAGGCCTGGCCGCGCGGGACCCGCTCCCCTCACTCACGGAGGTAGCCCAGCAGCGTGACGTCCCGACCGTGCCGGGCCAGCGACAACGCGTGGTACTGCATCCGCGGGCTGCGGCCCAGGTCGCCCAGCACCGCCACACACACCCGCCCCGCGCCGCCCGCCGCTCCCCCCCTCCGCCGCCTCCGCCGCCAAAGCCAGGCCGCCAGCGCCATCGCTGCCGCCACCAGCACCGGCACCGGCACCCCGACAACCGCCGCCATCTTGCGGCGCCAGCGGCAGGAGAGACGTGGCGGGACGCCCCCTTGCGGCGGCGTGCGGTGAGGAGGTGGGAGGGGACTGGAGGCAGAGCCCGGACAGGACCGGGTCGGGCTGCGGGAGCCGCAGAGCTCATCCGGTCCCAACCCCCTGTGCCACAGGCA
>NDXB01015990.1:0-23196 GCA_002631895.1 Agapornis roseicollis
GAAGGCCACCAAATTGGTCAGGCAGGATTTCCCCCTAGTGAAGCCATGCTGGCTGCCACCATGAGTATAAAAGTAGTAATTTTCTAACTGGTATCACCTGCTGAACCATTAAGTCTTCACCGGTTAAATTAGCAGACAATCTAATTGCTCTGTGCTTTATATTGCTGTAACTACTCCAAGTTTTCTTGACAGAACACTTGGCAGAAACTTTCAGTTTGTTTGCATCTCAGCACTGTATTGCTAGTTACTTGTATTATTTCATTCTGACTGTCAGCTTCCAGCACCTCTTACTTCTGTGATTCATTTTGACTAAAAGAAATCATTAACCTCCCCCAAAGATACTTAAAATCACTTGTCTGGATTATTAAGAATTCACAATATCGCAGGACTTCCCAAATTCTCTTTCTTCAAATACAATGTCCTGAAGTTCCTTTAATGCCGTTCCCAGAAAGTGACTCATGATTCTTTATTAATTATGAAAGATGCTAACTTAATGACTGCACTAAAAATGTGGTTTCCTCTTCTCGCTATAGCTTGAAGGAAATACCAAGGCACTATCTCTAACACTAATCTCATACTAGTAGTATACATATAACCTTTTCATGATTGATTATTGAAAGCCTAGCCAAATGTTTTGATTTTTTTTAACATGTTAATGCAGACCTGATTTCATTTCAATAGACTACAACTTTAATTGCATGAATAATTGTAGACAATTAAGGTTAAATATTAATTTCATTGAAAATGAAAAGATGTCGGTAGGTTAGCCAGCATTTTGCTCTGATCATGCATAAATTTATTGCTGATATGGCACATTGGGCCTTTTATAATTATTGTTTTTCTGCACTGTAATAATCTGAATAAAGCTACACTGGAATTAACCTCCTTTTCTGAGTTTGATGGTAAGGTTACCCCAGTGTTGGGAAGTAAATGGGAATATTCTAGTGCTAGCTTTAGATACATTCTCCTGGTATCATCAAGGGCATGTCTGGAGAAAAATCTTGTTTGTATAGGGATGGTAAGTGGAGCAGTTCATATTCTTAGTTATGTTGTGCCCTCTGGCAAGCCTGCCAGGAGAGTGCTGTGCTTGTTTTGTGCAGAGAAATCTCCTCCACATTCCAGCTTGAGCATATCTATTGTTTTCAGACATAAACAGATGTGTTCCTTACCTAAGGGAAGCTCTCTAAAATATGGAAGTAAAACAGAGGAAACTGATGTGAAACCACAACAGTATTTGACCTGTCTGCATGCATTAATAATTCCAACTTTAGCTGAAGGCAGAGGTCTGTTGCATTCACTTTTATTTAGTTGCTTGGTTTCTGCCCTGCAGTTCATGAGAACAATAAAAGATATAAGCATTAGCTTCATGTTTTTAATTTTAATTAGGATTTTGTTAAATACATGCATGTTTATTATGTCATTCCTGTTTGTTAAACGCAGCATAATGCAGATTTCCTTAACAAGAGCTGGTGAAAGGAGGATAAACATATCTTCTGCTCTGTCAAACCACCCTCTATTCCACAAGCCAAAAATCTCAAAACTTCCAATGAGACCAAACCATAGATCCAGAACAGAGCTTTTTGTAATAATTCTGATAAGGTGGATGAATTTTATTTGCATACATCTCTGCTGATTGATAACAAAAATATATATTTGTCAACATTTGTTTTTTCTTATGGTTACACATTACTTTCTGCAACTTGCTGATCTGTTTTTTCTAACCTTAAACCAATGTTTGTAGGACATTCAATGTGTTAGATTTTAGCTGTGTGTGAGAGGTAAAATGATAGCCCAAGTAGGTCAAGTTTGACAACTTTTTCATGAAGGCAAGACATGCCAAACTTGTGTAGCTGGTGAGTGTACAACTTAGAATCACAGAATCACAGAATAGTTAGGGTTGGAAAGGACCTTAAGATCATCCAGTTCCAACCCCCCTGCCACAAGCAGGGACACCTCACACTAAACCATGGCACCCAAGGCTTCATTCTCCCCAACCACCTTCTCTTCACAGCGCCGGGAGGTGGCCAAGACAGTGTTCTGCCTCGTGGTGATCTTTGCGCTCTGCTGGCTTCCGCTCCACCTCAGCCGCATCCTCAAGAAGACCATCTATGACCAGACGGACCCCAACAGATGTGAACTGCTCAGGTAAGGACAGCAGCAAGAAGACACCGGGCTGGTAGTCCTGATGGGCACTGGCGGAGGCTCTGTGGGCTCCCACAGCAGCCTGGTGGAGTTGCCTTCCAAACACTTCATTTCAGTAGCTCNCCAATCTAAACCTGTTTAAGTTTGAACCCGTTCCCCCTTGTCCTGTCACTACAGTCCCTAATGAAGAGCCCCTCCCCAGCATCCCTATAGGCCCCCTTCTTTGAATGCTATGTCTCTCTCCTCTCCCTCACCACCCATCTATGCCACAGTTACAACACAGACTGCATGATGAAATTAAAACATGCTAATATTGGTTAACTACTGCTAGTAGTGAGAAAAGCTTCTCTGTGTTGAGGAAGGACAGCAGAATGAGTGTATCAGCAAAGGGGAAGATAGGGGAGTGTTGAACACAATGCAAGTACAAAGAAAGGGGAGAAATACTGAAGAGAGGTATAGTACCCCCAGCAAAGCACTGTACTGGGGCCAGATCTAGGCTCACAGGGACAGCAACACGGCACAGCATAGCACTGTCTGATCCTGCATCTCTCCAAGCACATTGTGCTGAGCTTCTGCTGGTGCTGCCTTTGCTATCCTTGTCGCTATTTTCACTGCAGAACACGTGCAGCTGACCAGGGTTAGAGACACACACACGCACCCCCCCCTCCTGTTACATCCATTGCCAGAATTAGCAGCTTATTAACAAATCTTATTTAAAACCAAAGATGTCCAAGCCCTCAGATCTTTTAATTCTGATTTTTAATCTACGGATGCCATAGAATAGAAGCTGGTTGTGACTCCCCCATCCTGGAATGATGAAACTGTACTGCTAGAAGAAGAAAAGAATAAGAATCTAGAAAATGGTATGGCAAAAATGGATGGAAGGATTCAAGAAATGAAAATCGACTTTATTTTTAAACCTTGCAAATTCCAATGTATTCAATTTTAAAATTCAAGTGCAGGTAGCAGCTCACTTCCATAAAACTCAGTGAGACATAATTTAAAATATGAGTCTAAATATAAACTAAAACTATCTGCAAAAAGGGATAATGAATGGTTCAACCCCCTTCTACTCAAAAAAACGAGAAGAATTTAATCAGTCTCATTCATAAGTAAACTGTAAAGTTTCATTTGTTCATGCAGCAAACAAGATTTCCTGTAGAAATTCTTCAGAATTTTAGTTATCATGTTAGGCTGCTATCTTTGTTCTTTAGTTGTTATTTCTGAATGTGCATCATATTAAAACCTTGGTTTCCATGCTACTGCAGCGTGATTCATATCTTGTGGTTAAAAGGACTGGCTTTTGTTTCCAAAATGTCTGCTGTGAGAAAGCATCTGCTGAAATGTAGATAGTTTGTGGTGTGTGAATGAAATATGTATTCTTTATAAGCTTCTCCAGTAAGAATAGACTCATCACAAGACATGTGACAACACAGCTGCATTCGAGTTGGCACATTACCCACTGATTGTGTGATCAAACAGTTTTTTCTATTTAGAAAGAAAGGTTTCATGTGACATTCACATGTGAATTATTTACATGATTTCCAGGATGTAAATGTATACATTGCGCTTGTTGCAGGACAGACTATTTCTATCACTAAAAATAATATCATCAAGATTATTATCCCATAAAATATAATAATCTCTATTACATAGAGAAAAGGCACCTTACAATACCAACAAACACTTGTTCAACTGGAAATCCAGCTTTAAGTCCAGTGTAGTAAAAACTATTATTACATAAAATCAAATAATTTCCATTACATAGAGTAACAGTTGCTTACAATACCAGCAATTGTTCAACTGGAAATCCAGCTTTAAATCCTAGGAGCAGAGATTTTTTCTTACTCATCTGCAATTTAGTCGGCTGTAATGGGAACTGTCTAACACATTGCAACATGAGTACTCAAGCTTAAACCACGACACAGGAGATACCCATTGCTGGTGGCATGCCCCAAGCCTCCAAATAGACCAGAAATCCATGCTTTTGCATCCGTGTGCTCCTCTACCCCATTTCTCACATGGGGAATGGCTATTACTGTTCACACTACAGAGTGGTGGATACAGATGAGCTTCATGGAATCCCTCTGTCATTGTGTATTGTAAAGTAGAAGGAAATGGGAATTCCACAAACTTTTAATGTAAGAATTTTTGGAGAATCATAGATTCATTCAGACTAGAAAAGGCCTTCAACATCATTGAGTCCAACCATAAGCCTAACATTGCCAAGTCCACCATTAAACCATGTTCCTAAAACCCCCTAGTATTGTTATGTCAGGCAGGTAACTTCTGAGGATTTTGAAATTCGGGCTGCCTTTATCGGATCACTGTATATATGCATATTTTCAGCAACTTCAAAAGGTTTACATTTAGTGCAAACATCAGTAATGGAAGCATCAGGTCACTGTCATCCAGCATTTCTCAGTCACGTGAGGAAGAATTTTAAAAGGACGAAACTTGTGGCTTTTCTTTTGTATGCCACAGTATTTGATGCCATCAGCTGTTCAAACAGCTCCTATTATTTGCTCACTGAAGGGCATTGCCAGACTTTTGGATGAATCAGAAATACCTGCAAAATGTTTTCATTGTCTACTTCAGTACTAATTTAGAGTTGCCAGATTTTATTTTCCTAGCAATTGCTATCAGGTAAGAAACAGGTTATATTTCACTCCTGTTTTCAGTGCAGAAACAGTGCAGTACACCACTGATGGCCATACAGGTTAAACTACTCTACTAATTTTTGTTAGCTGTCATGTCAGCATGTTAATGTGGACGAACAGGGAAGAATGAGCTACCTGACAACCCACAAAAAGTGCATGCACCATAGAGGATCTTGTCGTGCTGCTTTCTTTGTAACACCTGTTTTACTGAGAAAGATGAGGCTCCAGCTTTTCCCATGGTAAGAGGCATAGCTGGAGTGCACTCATCCTGTCAAAAGTCCTGATTGCAGTGGTGCTCAAAAGGGTTCTTACTCTGGCAAAGAGAAAACTAGAATCTCGTTACAGAATGCCAGATTGACTGTAATATTTCTTACCAATAGATTTCTTCTTCTATGTACACATATGGTACATTGTTTCTTCTAAATTATTGATACCTGGGAACAACACTGATATAAATGGATTGCCTGGCTACCACAAGGGAGGGTAGGAAGAATAATGAATTGCATTCACACTATAATTTGTTTCAATGAAGCCTGAGTGCTGTGGTTTTGGTGATGTGTTTAACTGCATTAGGGAAAGCAGCTGATACGCACACTGGTGTTGAGGGGAGGGTGAGGAACAATTACTTCCCTGAAGTAGCTGTAGCCTAGAAAAATCTGTCAGAGTTTTCTGGTATTATACAACTATTACATATAGATATTTAAGCTCTTAAATAGCTATTAAACTATTTACTTTACTTATTTAATCAAAAGGCGTGTAGCCACAAAGAAATGTGCTACTTGCATAGTGAAAGTGAAAAGAAAGACTGGAAAAGAGCTAAAATTGTATTTGAAAACCATTCTCTTTCTGACAGAAATTCTTCATTAGAAAACCAGCCGGCAGATGCTTAACCATTTCCTAACCATCTCTATGGGTAAGATACTTCTTGGCACCCTTGGTATAATATAACGTCAAGATGAACTCTTTATAGATAGTGCCAGTCAGTAACAGTCAGTACTGTATAAACTTTCTGCTGTGTCTATACACTTTCTATGTTTAAACAACACAGAGGCAGATGTCTGTGAGATCCATTCTGGTATTTAAGTGGCCCCCTTCAAATTCTTCTTGTGATCTAGCCTGAGTGAGCTCTCAGAAGAAAATAAATAGTGTGCTAGTTCCTAACACAGTAAAACACTTCCCTGTGCGGATGTATTCCTCTGTAGCCACAAGGTTAGCATTTTATCTGCTTCCTTAGGTATTCCAAGCAACTCCACTGCAATAGTGAAGAACAGAGATAACGCCGCAATATTTGCACCAGACTTCACTCTAGATAGCTAAGTACTCATCCAGTCAATGTACATGTGTCATTTCATTCTTAGCCTTTTTTCCCCCGTTTCTTTATGCTCACACATTTAACAGAGATCTTACAGATGCTCTTCACAACTCTCCCCCAAACCTTCAGAAGCACATTCTCTCCCTTCTCCATATATTATAGAAAATACAACTGAAAAGAAAGTTTTCCCCATTATGATGCTAATGTTTTGCAACACAAGAAAAAGTTACACTTCTTTCACAAGAAAACAGAGAAAAATAAAGTGCTGGAAACCAGCCCTTTACTGATATTTAAATCAGTTTTTAAGATCAGTGTTACACATAGGGGTAACACATAGTATTCTCACTTGCTCCCAGGAAAGCTCAACTTCATGTCTTAATTATTAAAATGAAACTGCAAACTGCATTCTAGACCGTGGGGAATACAGGAAATAAAGTATGAGCTCATAAATCTTGTCTTTTTCTTTAAAACATGTGAAAACGTACTCCCAGAGCTAAGTAGTTAATGTAACAGATGCCTTATCTCCTCCTAGACTGACTTTTTGCTTTGGTTACTTCATACTATCTGAAAGGCAGAAATATGTATTCTGTTTGGTAAGCAGGGTGGTATTCAAAGACTGATGTATTCAGCTATGATCCCCTGTGGTATTGTGCCATGATTTTCTCTATTTTTCATTGTCTTGCTTTCTTGGTTTTTTGCATTTTGAAATAGAGCTTATTTTTGCACAGTCTGTAGGAGTATCATACGTTTTCTTGCTATTTTCCAGCACTAAAAGAATGCTTTTGGCTTAGGATGCTTGAAGAAATCAGTTATGGAGTGAAGTGGGTGTTCCCCCGTTCTGTGACATTTTAATAAGCTGAGCTACACTTTACAATTATATATGCCTGTTGCCTCAGTGGGATTGTTCTTGCAGGGAAGGGATCGGATGCTTTTAAGAGGGAGCCTCCCTTGGATAGGGAACCAACAGTCTGATCAGCAGAACATACAGTATCTATATGGAACGGTGACCTCATTCAAAGCCCTTTATGGAACTTATGGCATTGTTGACATTTTGGGAAATCATGTTTCTTTGATGGGCTCTCATTTTTATGCACATGACTGCTAACAGTCTGGTTATTCAATTTTAAGAAGTAGACATGGGGGAAGTAACAGAGGAAAGTGATTCATTTCGTTGCTCTGTGTGGGTGTGTGAGTCTATGGATTTAAAGAGCCACAGGAGTACAGAAAGACATAGTGGGAGGAGAAATTGCACTGAAGAGTTTGTCAGCTTCTAAAGCATCATATTCAGAAGTTTCACATTTACCTGTCTCTATTTGGCTGTATCAGTGAGAACTTGGTATCAGAACAGAAACATGACTTTTCAGTCATGGTTGTATGTCTGTCATTTTATCTTATTAACAAATATAGTAATATCTCATCTATCAAATGGTTTAACATCTCTGTGGTGTAGATGTCAGGAAATGGCAGAAATTTTCAATTCTGAGCTGATATGCCTAAGTATTTAACTCTGCCAAAAATGGGAAGGGTATAACCCCCGTTTAAATTAGATGGATGAACAGCTCAGGAGAATCACAGAATCATAGAATAGTTCGGGTTGGAAAGGACCTTAATATCATCTAGTTCCAACCCCCCTGCCATCAGCAGGGACACCTCATACTAAACCATGCCACCCAAGGCTTCATCCAACCTGGCCTTAAACACTGCCAGCAATGGAGCACTCACAACCTCCCTGGCCAACCCATTCCAGTGCCTCACCACCCTAACAGCAAAGAATTTCTTCCTTAGATCCAACCTAAACCTCTCCTGTTTAAGTTTGAACCCGTTACCCCTTGTCCTGTCACTGCAGTTCCTAATGAAGAGCCCCTCCCCAGCATCCCTACAGGCCCCCTTCAGATACTGGAAGGCTGCTATGAGGTCTCCATGCAGCCTTCTCTTCCCCAGGCTCAACAGCCCCAACTTTCTCAGCCTGTCTTCATATGGGAGATGCTCCAGTCCCCTGATCATCCTCGTGGCCTCCTCTGGACTTGTTCCAACAACTCCATGTCCTTTTGATGTTGAGGCCACCAGAACTGCACACAATGCTCCAGGTGAGGTCTCATGAGAGCAGCCTTCAAGCATTATTAGGCTGCTTTGTTGTGAAATATATACAGACAAAGGCATAAAATGTAATGACAAGGCTAGTAAAAAAGGGAGAGGTGTGTGAGGGATGTTAGCCACTCTTTCAGAGACTCCAGAGACTATCAAAGAATGCCAAGTTGAAATACCAACACCGAAACAGAAATGCTTTGCGGCAGTACAGCAGACGTCAGTGTCAACGTGGTAGCACTGAATGCAAATATGCCTTAAAAGACTAGGGTTTTCTGCTCACTATACATACACTCAAGCATAAATTTTGACCTTCCCTCCCTTCCCACCCTGAACACTGGCAACAGGTGTTTGTGTAAAAGAAAGCTTTACAGAAGGAAATTTTAGAGGCAAATGCTGCTGTTTCTTGCCAAATCTGGCTAAACTGGGTGTAATGGGAACTATTCCTGATCCCTGGCTTTGTCAAGAGATGAGGGAAGAGCTCCCTCAATACTGAGGTAGGCTTCTGCTTGACAAAGCAAGGGCTGAACTTCCCCGCACGAAGAGGATGAAGTCCCCAGCAGGGGGAGCTTGCTGGGTGCTAAGGGAGATAAATGAGGTTTCTGGACTATGAAGGATTCTGGCTGCAGGAAGCATCTCACCAAACACCAGTTAAAGGAAGTTTCCCCTCTCTGTAAGGTGTAAACAGCCTCTTAACTTTCACTGGGGACCACGGTGGCTTTTAGCACAAGTTAAACTTGACAACTTGAAAGCAGTAAAAAGCTCTGCTCTCTGAATCTGTTGACCTGGCTCTTACACTGCAATGTCCCAAGGCAAAATCCATTATTTCTTTGCCACTAGTAAATGTTTACATTTCAAAGGTAGCTTGAAGGCCCTTCAATCTATACAGAAGCTGTGGATTTGGTGAGTGGTTGAAGAAGACTGTCTCCACACACTTACCTTTTTGCTTCTTGTGTATGTGAAGAAACTGAACTGTAGTCTGTCAGAATGGAAAGTCCACCTTCTCTTTCATCAGATAGGTAGAGTTTTGAGGTGAACATTAACACTTATTCAGTACAAACATGCAGCAGAATGTTAATGTGCCTGCTGACGAATGTACTAGACCTTTGCAAGAGAAGCTGACCAGACAAAGAAAACACGAGTGATCGTTTGGTTAAAAGGCTAAGGCTAAAATCAGAGGTAAAGCACAAGAAAAAACTGGAAGGAAAGAGGGTAGAGAACTTGCTCTTGTAAAGGCCAAACAAGTCTTGCAGAGTTCTTCGGTAGGTCATAGTTATATGTACAGTGTGGCAGAGGATGAAACCCAAAACCAGTGTGATCACAGGATTTATGTAATGGAATTATGGGCATAGCTTGGTGCCCTAGGTCAAAGGTTCTCTAACAGAGATTTAGGAGGCCACAATTAAAAGTAGGTCAGGCTCTGTAAGTTTTCAGTGCCTGCAATTGGGGAAAATATAAGGTCATGTTTTCAATTTGTAGTTTGTTCCTTGCAGTCTGGCATTGCTGATGATACTTAAGTAATGGTTCTTAGAATGATTCTCTTATTATGCTCAGGCTTGGCTCAAGACTTGTTTTGTATTTGTATACATTTAGAGTCGCCTATGTCTAGAGTCTGTTAATTACAGCTTTTGAATCTGTTCTCAGCATTGCAGAGATACCTTTATTTAAAATAACAGTAGGAACATACTAAGCAGAGAGGAAAATAATCAAATACAACTGCCTTTAAGATGATCCACATCATGTTGGATACCTCATCAAAGTAAAAAACACTTAGAAAAGAGTGATTCTTTTATGGTCGTGCAACCCAAATGTATTAACCTTCTTGTTGGAAAGATTAATCAAATTGCACCATCTTGCTGCCTTAATCCCATTAGGGCTTCAAGAATGTTAGTTTATTCACAGCCTTCTTTCATCTAATACTATATTAAATCATTATTCAGAGTCACTTTCATATTGTAGATCCCAGTTCCACATTTCTCAGTCTCACTGAAAATGGCTTATGTTAAGAACTGACAGGTTAACATTAATATCTCTAGCAAATGAAAAATAAGGGGTTTTTTTCTACTTGTCATGTAATTAATAATGTATTTATAATCTCAGTTGTTGTCTTTACTAAGAGTGATGTGTCTTTAGCTTAACTGCACACTAAAGCTTTGGAAAGTAATACTGAGTTCTGTTCAGTCATACTCCTAGCAATGCCTGTTTTGTGGTTCGCCCTTTTCCCAGAAGACTCATATTTTAGCTTTTCCATTTTGTTATCAACACAGAATCTTTCTCAGTCCCCAGAAAGCTTGATTTAAAGCCACTTGTTTCCAGTTTGTTTCAAATCTTTGCCCACAGTATCATTCTGTGCCATACAGAGCAGCTATTCAACAGATGCCAGATGCATAAAGTGCTCTTCAGTTGGCTCCTTTCCTTAAAATTACTGGTTTCTATGCCAAACTAATTTCTAACTTTTGGACTTCATAGCTGCTGATTGTGCTGTTTCCTCAAGGCAGTTGTTACTGGGAACAGTCCCAGATGTCAGTGACTTCTGTCATAAAACTTCTGTAAAAGTCTCAATATATTCTCTATCTCATGTATTTTTCCTGGAGGTTCTGAGACTGAGCAGCCAAGCCTTAGCAGTGATAGGTAATTGTGGAACCCAGAATTCGCTGCAGACCTGAAGTGTCACTTTCATGATCTATGAGAGCTACATCACAACAGCTGCTTATACATCCTAAATAACACTTCTAGTGTTTTCTTCCAGACTTCGTTTCAACATACATGACAATGTAGGTATATTACTTTCAAAATAATTTTGCTTTCTTACTGTATGAGGCCTCTTGGCATTTTTTCTCAGAAGGTGAAAACATGCATAAAAGACATCACAGTTGCAAAGCAGCTCCATAGCTGAGGTGTCTTACAGATGACAGTTTGAGAGCTATCCCAAGATTTATGAGTTACAGAATTGAAAGGTATGAAGATAGGGGCTACTTTGTGTAAAATGCTACACACCATTGAGTTGAGAGGACAAGATTTATAGTGTAGGAAAAGATAATAATAGTGTTATGCTGCATTTGTATATGCCTATTACAATACTGCTTCCAATTACATAATCACGTGCTATTTTATTGTATAGCTCTATGTTTATTTGACCTCTCAAGA
This sequence comes from Agapornis roseicollis, assembly GCA_002631895.1. Classification (NCBI taxonomy): domain Eukaryota; kingdom Metazoa; phylum Chordata; class Aves; order Psittaciformes; family Psittacidae; genus Agapornis; species Agapornis roseicollis. The sequence continues at coordinate 11,347 of NDXB01015990.1, forward strand.
AATACATAAGAAGGAAGACTTAAGGTTTCTTAGACTGCTGTAAATCCTAGAATTTTCATTTTCCTGCTTTACAGTAAGCTAAATTTTATTATATTTTTGCATGTAATAAAGGTAGATATGACAGAAGTATCTTTGGGAGTTTCCAAACTTACATTTGAGCAGCATGTTAATACTGCTTATCCATTTTCTAGGATTCTTTCCCTCAATCTATCAAAATCCTCTTTTCCTAACTACTTCATATCCTACAGCAGATGTTTTGCTGATCCTTTTCTCAGAGAAAGAACATAAAGGCAACTACTCCCCAGGAGCAAAATGTGATACCTTTAAGGGCTTACTTTAAGCCTCCCATCTGAAGAATTTTGTGGGAAAGCACCTGAGTGGAGTGAATACTTCTCATTTGCTTTCTCTGGAGAAATGATGATTACAGCAAGTTGCTGGGGAGCTGGTAATCCCTCCCACTGTTCCAGTCATGGGAACAACACAGAAGCACAAAATAAAGGTCAGAATATCATATTCTACAATAGTTATGTATTGAAAAGCACACACAGAAGCCTCGTAGGTGAATTACATGTACAACTGTTCTTGGTAAATCATGAAATAATCCCTAAACTAAGGGTCGAGGCACAGGTTGTCAAAACAACTATAATTGATTTTTCTTTCTGCTTTTCAATTAATTTTACAGAAGATAAGTTTCCTGTATTAAATATATTTTAGGGTATCTCAGATATCTTATTTTTCTACCTGCTACAAGTTCTGTCTGGTGACTATACCATACAGTACCATAGGACTGGATTCTCTAATCTATTATCAACCCTTCCTGTTTCTATATACTACAATAAAATAGAGCTCCCTTATTTTATATGCTGGCTATTCTGCTTTAAGACCTAGCTTCCCCAGTGCTAATGGGATGGTTACAGCTGCTCAGTCTTCTCACTGCCAGCTGTAAGACATTAACTACCTCCAATCATTCTGGACACAGATGAGGAAAAAGAATTCTCCTCCTCTTCTCCAGTGTCCTCTTTGTATTGTTTGTTATCAAAACTCAGAACGCTCTTGAGCCATGGTTATAGACATTATGTCTCTTTTACACATTCCCTGGCATGACAGGCAGTTAAGTGACACATGAATTGAGACATTGCATCTGCTGGAGAAGCTCCTGAGAGTCTTCTGAAATTCATCCCTGTTTAGAAAAGTACAGGTGCAAATGTGGGTGTTGGGGTTTTTTATTCTTTTTCTTTTCTTTTTTCCCCAAAGTAAATATGCATATGGTACGTATTTCTTGAGTGGAGGCACTGTCTTTCAGATCTTCAGAAGGGTCTCCTGCAAAGCAAAAAGTAGTGGTTTAGATTCTCAAAAGTATAATAAAGGTCACTAAATACAGAGAGGCTTCAGGCATCAGTTTTTGTTTTGCATGCCAGCTTCTTCAGTGACAGGTCAGTGGACATACGGGGATTTTCATATCTGGGTCTGAATGTGCACAGATCCTGAGAGTGTTTGAATAGCAGGTTTGGATCTTGGTCTTCCATCTTTTCCCATCTTTCTAAATAGCTGTTTCCTATTGCTGCACTGAAGAAAAACAGAACAAAAAAAGGCCTTGAACCATTTAACCTATAACAGAAATCTTCAAAAGCAGGAAAAGCCTATGACTATAATGAAAAAATGTATTGCTCACTTTTTGATTTGTACACACCAGCCACAAATACTTCTGAATTTCTTGTGAAACCAGTGGACTGGAACATCTTTGTTATTGTTGTTACCATTTTTATTATGTTAAAGGGAAAAGGGAAATAACCTGAAATGGGTGAACTTGGCAGCACTGTCAGTGTGTTTCTGTGTGGGAAAAACAAAAAGACACATTCTGAGAATAAAGAAGTCTGACAAAGGCCAGGAAATGCTTTACCTCATGATTCTTCTCCTTTATTTTTTTTTTTAATGCTTGTTTGGTTTCCCTTATTTTGGTTAAAAAAAAAAAATAAAGAAGAGCAAATGTATCAAGTTGAATGAAGGAATAGAATCATAGAATCAGAGAATAGTTAGGGTTGGAAAGGACCTTAAGATCATCCAGTTCCAATCCCCCTGCCATAAGCAGGGACACCTCACACTAAACCATGGCACCCAAGGCTTCATCCAACCTGGCCTTGAACACTGCCAGCAATGGAGCAGTCACAACCTCCCTGGCCAACCCATTCCAGTGCCTCACCACCCTCACAGGAAAGAATTTCTTCCTTAGATCCAACCTAAACCTCTCCTGTTTAAGTTTGAACCCATTCCCCATTGTCCTGTCACTACAGTCTCTATAACTATTTACAGTCACACTGTTTTTTTTTCTTCTCAAATGTCAGTTAAGCAAGTTGCATAACAACCGAAACCATAAGAATGCATTTCACTTTTCTGCAGAATAATTCACACAGAAGTTACTGAATTACAGAATGACACAGAATCATGCAATGTTCAGACCTGTTCACAACCCTGTAGAAGACAAAGAAAGCATTTTATTTATTAAAGAAAAACAACAACAATAAAAAAAAAAGACAAAAGAGAAAGTAAATACTGCAGAAGGTGCACTGGAATACAAAATATATCCCCGTTTCTAATGATCCAAAGTGCTATGGCTATCTAGAATAGGTGGCAATTTTCTTATTGCTAAGATCACAGTTCTACTGGAACTGATTTTTTATGGGAGGAGAGGAGATGGGACTCCCAATTTAAGGAAAATTGAGAAAAAATTCAGGATAATAAGAAAATATTTTAGGAATACAAATCCAGATTCAAAAAATATTAAGAATGTATCTTAGCAATAGTAGCTGTACTCCAAAAGAAATGTCTAATTTAACCATATGCTGTCAATCAATATCAACCCAATATTGATTCTTATGTTTAAACAAGGTTTTAAAAATCTATTCATCCATATAAGGTTTTTCTGTCTTTTAAACAAAAGGCGGGCTACTTTTTCACAGGAGATATGTCAATATATTCAGAAGTCACCTTGGGTTAATAAAAAAGATAAACAGACCTACTGATAGTTTGTCTTTTTATATACTGCATACCAGCTACAGACATAGCCTTCAGCATTATGATAGAAAGTACCTATTAGCTGTCTTCCTTCCCCCATCTCACTCCCAGAAAGCATTATTAATGGGGTATTTTCACAGGTAGAAAGAGACTAAGTAACTGTTTGGGGTGTTTTGCTTTCAAGTCATTGATAAGTTGTTTTAATTGAAATACTTCTGAAACTGCATCTGAGCATTTAGTGTGTGTGGAGTGCAGGACACAGTACTGTGCTATGGTGCCTTGCAAAAGGAAAGAAAATGGATCTGACCTTTGTAAATACATTTTAATTATCTTGCACAAATAGTTTTGTGTCAGGCCATGTGCTGGCACCTTTGAATTCTTGCTTGAATTTATAGCTTTGTCTAATTCAGGGTACTTGCGTGTGATGGTTTGTACGATGACAAATTGCCCTTCACATGTACAGGACTCTACACAGTTGTGAGGTTTAGCACTGCTATATAAAGAATTAAGCTTATTATGCCCAAAAGAATTAAATTATGCTGAGACAATTTGATTAGTTGTGTCCAAAGGAAGATACAACACTAATGAACTAAAAGTTTAAAGTGAACATTAACAGTAGTACAATAATTGAAGTATTTGCTTAACTAATTTCTTTAAATCAATTTTCCCTTTTATTTAGTCTATTTGCTGTTCTTGTAAAAATGTTATTTGGCTTCCAGATGATTCAAAGCATGAAAGCTGATTGAGCTTTCTAACCTTGGTTATGCACACTTCACAAAATCTTGTAATTATGATCTCTATCAGAAATTCTGGATTTGTTGGATTTCTTTCAAAATATTCTTAAAGCTTTTATTACTTTTAAATCTTTTAAAATGTTAATTTAAATCTTCTTGAAACATACAGGTCTGTGCATGAATTGTGATAACAAAAATTAATAGCACCTACTAATTTCAGCTTGTTGAATGGAAGCTGGTTGGTATTTCATTAGCGTTATTTTCACTTGAAGCAAATGGAAAAACTAGATGTTCCATAATGTCTGCTAAAAGGCAAAAAGAGAGGAGCCTACTGAAGCAGTGAGGCAACACAGTGGTTGAATCAATAGATTCCTGCAGAGGCAGGTTATTCAAAATCAGGACCTTGCCTTCAGGGGCAGGTTGTGATGCAGTGATGGCGAGTGATGTCTTATGGGCAGCCTTCACAGCACAGCTATTTTCAGCAAAATATAATTTAATAATTATTTTCACATCATCATATAAATCACATCATATAATTTAATAATTATTTTCACATCATCACAATTTAGCATATTTATTTTTTTGTAAGCTTTAATTCCTCTTAAGAGGAATGATCCTGTCAAAGTAACAGGGTCATAAGGATTGTTACATGTCGAGATTAACCTCTCTTCTACTTCATTGCCTCCAAGCTTCAGATCATTTCTGATTGATTTTGGAAACAGTTTGTGTGCTGTTTCCAGGCTACTCTTTCAATTTTATTGTAATGGTACTAATATATATTGCTTTGTTTATATTAATAGTTATTGGCCACTTCCTCCCCTATAACCTGATTTTCTCTCTTCATTTCTGAAACTTTTTGTAACTACCTAGTTGTACCATACATATAACATGGATTTACACTGATACTAATGTCTTTCCTTCTCCACAAACTGAGGTGAGCAAGCACATGTTAATATTAGGGCAGTTTGTGGTATTTGTGCTGAAACCTCAGAGCCATCACTACTTCACCTTAAGACTAAGGCTATAGGGATCTATGAATCTTAGCTTACTCCTGCAGAAGTTTTTAAATGCTGCTTGCTGTGGTGGTTGGTAGATAGATGGGTATTTTTACTGTGGTTGCCTTCTGACACTGCTTACAACCCTAGTATCCTATGTTTTCTCTCTGCCTCTGTTGCGCTTGAACCACCTGATTTCTTAAGCCATTATGGGGAGAACTGAAAGAAGAAATAAGGAAGAAATTCTTTCCTGTTAGGGTGGTGAGGCACTGGAATGGGTTGGCCAGGGAGGTTGTGAGTGCTCCATCCCTGGCAGTGTTCAAGGCCAGATTGGATGAAGCTTTGGGTGCCATGGTTTAGTGTGAGGTGTCCCTGCTTATGGCAGGGGGGTTGGAACTGGATGATCTTAAGGTCCTTTCCAACCCTAACTATTCTATGATTCTATGATTCTAAGAGGTAGCCTTTTTTTTTCCCTTGAAGGTGAAGATACGGAAAGAAATGAAAGTGAACAGACATGGCCCCTAGTCAGGGTTTGTGCAGTATGTTTGTGGTTCGGGAGCCATTCATTCATTAGTGTTATTATTCTCATCTATATGCTCGCTTGAAGCATAACCACTTAAGAGCAACAATTCCTTAAAAAAAAGTATTTCCCTTGGAAATCTTCTCCTGCTTTGCATTGTTTTCCACCTAGCAATGATAGCTCTTCAGGAGCAATTTGGCAACTGTGCATCAATATATTGCTACAGGGTTTCCAGATTTTGGTTTTGGTTTTTTTATTACCTGTAGTGTGTGATAGTTGCGTTATTGGCGTGAGTAACGTGGTATGTTAAGGAATCCTAGGCATTCCCTATTTGTTAGGCAGGATGTTCAATTTACTTCTGACTTTTCAGGAGTCAACTTCCGAGCATAATTCAAATCTATTTTTTAATTATTCTGCAGAATATAAACTCGTGCCTATTTATTTCAGCTTGGTAGCTTCAAATGGAATCGGTAACACATGCAAAGTGTGCAAAGATTCATCTATTTCAGCAAATCCACTGAGCAATAATTCTGACTTTGTTTCAACTGACAGTGGGCAAAAAAATGTCGCAGAGCTTTTTAAAGCGCTTACTCTGACGGCTGGAAACCTTAGGCCATGCCAAAATGAAGGAATTTTTAACAATTTCAAACAATTCTTGTTGTTTCAGTTCAGACAAAATTGATAATTCTTATGATTCTCTTCCCCCCCCCCAGAAAACAGTTGTGTCCACTTGATAAGAATAGGTCTCAACTTGCAATCTACACCTGTAATTTTCCTTTTGCAAGTCAGTATTATTGATATNACTTCCCCCCCTCCCCCCCCCCAGAAAACAGTTGTGTCCACTTGATAAGAATAGGTCTCAACTTGCAATCTACACCTGTAATTTTCCTTTTGCAAGTCAGTATTATTGATATCTCTTAATTTCAGCCTCTGTATTTGTTTACTAGATGCAGTAAGATCACAGCAGGTAAAAACACCTTAAAGCATTGCCACAGGAACTGGTGAAAAATAAAAGCTTTTCTTTCAATTACATCTAATATCACTTCCCATGTATTTTAGATATCTTAAGCATTAATTCTTGAAGATCACAGTTTAATTTCAGGAAGAAAGCAATTAAAGAGGATATTTCTACTCCTGTGTTTTTTGCTTGTTTTGCTCTTGTTGCTTGTTTTCCCCAGGCTTTTGAAATAACCCAAGTTGTGTGTGATTTCATGAATGTGTCTTTGTGCAGTGTACAGCTGCAGAAAAAACTAAACGCATTCTGATGAAGAGTCATGGAGATAATTTCAATGACTAATGTGTTTAGCTTTGCATTGTGGCCTGCCTGTTCAACAGCTAGGAGTTAGATAAAAGAAAGCAATGAAGGAAGAGTTAAAAATATGAGAAAGAAAGGTAAACCAATGGTACTGGTATAACTTCCCCACACCTCTGAAAAGCAACAGAGAAAAGTGCTTGCAAGTTTGGTACAGTGGAATAAGAGTGGTTGGGCAGAATGCAACATGGATAAGTCAGTAATCCTCAGATCAGGGCAGAACAAAAATCTCAAGAATCCTTCAAATAGGAGGGAGTTTGAAAAGAAAGGAGATACTGTCAAAATAGGCCATGGATATCTTCTCAAAACAACAAGGTGATTGTTCGTTTGTTTACTTTTCAGTGGTGGGATTTGCTCACAAAGAGGATTTATTTATTTATTGCTTTACCTAAAGGCTTTTTACTTTGCAAAAAGGAATATAGATTACTCTGTTCCTAAAGCCCCCTGTCAGTGTAAACATGCTGTGACAAGCTCCCCCAAGGAAAGTCCTGTAGGGTCCAAATCCCAGCTGAAATTCCTGAGTGAGCCACTCTGAATGTTTGAGACTGTTACCTGATTGCCGGCTGCAGTGACTGAATTGCAGAATACTGACTTGAAAGGTACAAAAGCCTGAGGATCTGTACATCTGGCAGTACAGGTGGCTGCTCATCAAACCAAAGAATGCTATTGTTTGTTTCTTTTTCTGAATCCTATCACTCCTTAGAAGTGTATGATGAAATTGCAAAAGTACTCACCATTGATTAGCTTCTGTTTAACTTTATTTTCAGTAATATATCTTCCTGGATTGCATTTAGGCCACTGAGGTGGAGTACTCTGTAACTCATCCCGAATTCAGCTACCCTGATGCACACACAGCACACACTATTGCTATCGGTGTTTCTTCTTCCAATGTAAACCGGAAGACAGGAAAAAAGGGAAGAGAAAGAGAGAAAATAATATTTAATTGCAGCTCACCTCATCTGGCCATAGGATGCAACAAGCACCTGCTCAGAGACTAACAGCACCCACAGTTTGGGTGAACCGCTAATTTCAACAGAAGACCTTGCAAAGCAGCATGTTGCTCAGAATCAAGGGGGAGAGCCACCTCCCTTAAACTGGAGTGATTTCCAGGAAAAAGTCAGCCTAGATATTAGATAACTTACACGGAAGCCACAGTTTTCTAGACATTTATATGTTTTTTTCTTCCTATATGACCATTGCAATAGTTTTGGTTACACAACACAAAAAGAGTCACCAGCTTGCTGTCCTGATTATTTTCTCAAACAATAAGCTTGAAAAGGACTAATTTATTTTCGTCTGTGGGTCTCCATACATTTCTTAAGTTGCATATATCACTAGAACTGTGCAATACTACTAAACACTGTGATTTCTGTGGGTTTTATAACTGGAAATGACTGAATGCAGAGTACTGTTTAAAGCTTGTTCTGTAAGTTATGCCACTCTTATCAAGTATTTTTGAGAACATGTAGTACCTCAGCTTTTTGCATACATGTAAATATACTGTCGAAGAGGCACAATTAAATGAACACAATATATCAAATATTATCAATATCGTCTGTTGTTACACTGTGTGAATACCAAGAAACTCCATCAAATGCCTAGTGTTAATAATAGTAATTCAACAGCAAAATGGGTATCTCGCTCTTTCCTTTCCTCCTCCTGTGACATATTGTCACCTAAACCAGAATCATTTGCCCATTTGTAGAAAATCCTGCTATAAGTCTGCATACAGCTTGATGTTGGAAGTGACTGTATTTCTGACTGTATGTTAGACATGCATAAATCTTTGTAGGATAGCTCAATACATATATCATGTGCTTGCGCTGCTTATGGACTGCAGTTGTAATAAACTTGGCAAGAACAGTAGGTTGTTCTAGCCACCAGCCTAAGCTATCTACAGCATCATCATCAAGTTTAATGTCATTAATCACATAAATGTGAAAAATACATTATGGCAGCAGCTACTCAGCTGCTTGTGGGTAGACTGTACATAGATGATGAAGGAACAAATTCGGCAAAGTCAAAGCATCAATAACCTTAGCAGTGGTAGAATAGCACAAACACATCTGGAATTCTTGTACTTAGTGTGTTGTACTTAATTTTATTTTTTAAAACAGTTCAGGTGATCCACAATCATGATTTTAAGGAAACCATATTTCCAGCCATCAGGAACTATAACATTTAAAGCCATAAATCCTAAATTGGCAGTTTTCTTTATTATGCTCTGTGTATAAGAGAAAAATTAGAGATGAAGGGTGAAAAAACCCACTGAGCTGTGTTTCTTCCATCTGTGTAGCTATAAAGGGAAGGAAAACAAGAGGAAAACACATATAAAGTAACTACCAGGTTCTGCCCTGCTCAAGGTAACTCCCTCATTGTGTCCATTATAAATGTTGTGATGACACTAGTTCAAACTTTGGCCTTAAACAATGGAGATCACAAAACACATGTTTGCTACAGATTGAGAATGTTATGGGAATGACCTAAATATTTTATACAAGGATAGCAATACATCTTGAACAAACATCATCTAGCCATAACACTCTGGATCATGGACTGCCGAAACAATTGTGGCTGGGGAGAGGTTTCTACAGGAAGACTAATACCCCAAAAGTAAACTTGTTTACAGGTCTACTTTTAGAGAGGCTTTCGTTTTTCAGTTTACTGCAGAAGGACTGTGTGGTGGGGGAGGTGGAGGCTTCCCTCTGTGTGTTCTTCCCTGAGGGTTTCACTAAGGAAGAATTACTGTAAATTCACAAGATGCTCTATGAAGCCAATAGGTCACCAGAAGACTGCACAGGCACAAGCTGAAGATTATTCCCATATCTTTTCCTTTCTTTGTCCATTCTTTGGACTGGCTAATTCTAGAACATGGGCATAAAAGGCAACATCTACCTAGAAAACTAAGTAGAGCCTAGATGTTGGCAATGACCCAGATACTGCAGCTCAGACACACATACACTGTTTTATTTGTAAAATTCCTTGTCTGGCTATCTGCCACTGCAACTCCAGCCATTGAAAACTCTAAGGTCTTTTTAATGTACCAACATATTGATCACTAGATCATACAGTGATTTCCTAAATGAACTATTAGGAAATGATAGCTTCCATGGTTCTATGAGCTACTAATATAACTCTGATTTTCATCTTTTTTTATTTTTCAGATTTTTGTTATGCCTTCCTCTTGGCATAAGTTTCTCCTTACCTGTTGCCAATTTTCTCTTCAACAGCCACTCTTTTAATTATTGCTTTATTGTGATGTTTGGATTTCCTTATCAGCTGTGCTTACCACCTTTCCTTTTCATCAGTTTAATCTTCCTGTTCAATTCTTGTTGCATTTCTAGGAACGTACTGTATGAACCCCAGTTCTAGAGAGAAGACTCTAAAAGATCTGTGACTGATAAAAGGCCACAAGACTTTCTGGTTATTAAACCTCTCAAGATTGTACAGAGATGCTTAATTACTTTGAGCAGTTAATGAATGCATAATTGCACTAAGACCAACATGATGTTCTCTTATTACTCTAGCATGCATAAGACTAGTTGCCAGATTTTCAGATCTGATGGAATTAGGGAACTGGATGAAACATAAACTCAATTCATATTCAACTGCATATTACTATAATTTTTAGTAGGCATAGTAGGAATGATTACTAGAAAATAGAAAAAACCAAAATGTAACAAACTCATTGCATTTCATTCAATAACTGCAGCAACTGAAGTAACCTTCAGCTGTAACTCCTGCTTATTTTAGCATTGAGGTAGTAACAAGATCAGAAATTATTCTTCCATCTCTAGAAACACATTTAAATCACACCAGTCTTGGGCCATTATCCAGACCATGGGCCACCTTAAAGAAAGCCTGAAGATTAGCTGAAAGGTTCAGACAGACCAACCTGCAGCTTGTTTGCTTTAGATGAGACTGCCTCACGCAATTTCTGTGCTTATTATTTGGTTTCTTTTCAAATACTACTCCAAAGTATTGTAATGTGTTTCTTGAAAGGATTATCAGCTACTTTTTAAGGACCATGTATCATGCTGCACATTATAAAGAAACCTCACCCTTAATTTAGTAAACTGGAAGAGCCCAGATCCAAATCTACCAAGTATAAAGTCAAGGAATTCTTATAAGAGAAATCCTGGGTGAAAAATTAATGCTTGCTGGGGTCTTGCTGCCTCTATCTCTCTTTTAGTAAGCCCTTCTTGCGAAATAAGCTGTGGACTGGCTCCAGATACACACCCTCAGAATAAAAAACAACCCAGCAATATTTTATATCTCTGAAGTGAGCAACTTTAAATCTCTGGCAGATAGACTAGAGAGCAGCCCCACTGACTATTCAGGGGAAATAATAAACTTCTAAAGCCTTGTGGTATATTGGTGATGCAATCTATTTTAGCTATAGAGACACAGTAAGACTATTTGTGTGAAACACTGAAGAAACCGAAGTTCTGAGCTCTTTGCACTGAGATCTCTGGAATTCCTAAGACTACTGATGGTCAAAAAAGCACTGGCACCATGTAGATTTTGAAGCTGGTTTTATCTACTGTTTTTCAGACAATTGAAGACACACTAAAACTGAGCACTTCTTTTCAAAAAGATCTTTTATTACAAAGAATGCCCATGACAGCTTTTTTCCAACTTCCACTCTTTGTTAGGGACTTTACCAAGTTAGATATATATGATGCAGAATACAAATGAGAAATAAGGCACTATTTGCCTTAGAGGAAACAGAAGAACAACTTTTTTCACTGTACAGATAATTTTCTAATTCAGTATCTTCAATGATATTAGCGTAAACAGAAAAAACTTTAAAGAACATTCTGACCTACAAAAGAACACTGTAGACACTGGCCTGCTCTCTTGTACATCTATAATATACAGACATTTAAAAGACAGCTTCTGCATAGCTGAGATTGTTAGAACTTTACTTTTCAGACAGCACCTGTGACTCTACATTGAAGCTGATGCTACGTAGCTAGTTGTGAAAATTAACAGGTAAGTCACTGTAACTCAGGAGGTAAGCATTTATTTTGCATGTAAGGCACATTGATTAGAAGGTTTTCAGAAGACTCCTTACCAGCAAGCGTTAAATACTCCAAGTTACTCTGCGGGCCAGACTGAATTCAGAGAACCGGAGATAACAGGACTATAAAGATGATACATAGCTAACAACAGTTGAGGCTTCCTTAGGGATACATGTAAACAGAGTTTGGATAGGACACTTATTAGGAAAAATAAGGGGGGGGGGGGGGGGGGGGAAACAAAAAAATTAAACAA